>CAUHTR010007677.1:125854-219429 GCA_959609185.1 Schmidtea polychroa
TGTGATGACCTTAAACTATTTTAGAACTGTAACCTAAACGTGGGAGATATATGTTATTTCCCACATTTGTGGCTCCTGGTTGACAGTTTGGTGTATGATTGGTGGCATCCAGAGGAAAATAAACGATGAAAGAACTCTAATTTCGTTTATTAAAGAATAGCTTTCAGACAAAAAAATATTTAACTCTCCAATTATATAATACCTTATTATTAAATTAAAGCTTTAAATTAAATTAAAGTACAAAAAAATAAAATTATACGTAGGAAAAATTAATTAAAGTTTCACTATAAATTTTTATTTTATTTACCATTGTAATTAACGAAGCATCTAAGGCACCATCTAGTTCTCCATCACATTGCTAGCAGTATGTATATACTTTTATGTTATGCTTCCTTGTATAATCAGTATCTTTTTCACACTTCATTTTGCCATAACAAATATTTCAAGCTCATCTTATCTTTTTGTTTTTGTCATCAAAATTCCTGGCCCCCTGGAAAAATAATCTCATGTAAAAGGCTTGCCAGTCAACGTGTTGACTAATTATTATTTAATTTTAATTGTAAATTCTTTTTCGAAAAATAAATCCCTTCGCTAAATTTGTATGGGGGTAAATTCTATTATTTTTAACTGACAATATCATTATTCTTTTAGGAGTTTATAATTGCGATTAGACCAATAAAAGCTTCTAAAAGGTCATTGACTAAATTATCGTATTATCATAAAAAATAAATATCTTGAAAAAGTGGTATGTTCTATATAAAAGCGCACGTTATCAATGGATGTCTACTGATGGTTACTGACATACTACAATTCGGGTTAAATAATTACCGTAATTATCCGAATATAAGACGCATCCAATATAAGACGCATCATTAAAAATTGACTGAATTCAAGAAAATATAAGTAACCCAAATATAAGACGCATGTATAATTATTACTGTTCAATCGCGAATTCATAATAACGCCTAAACCTTTTATTTTCATATACATGTTTATACCTACATCGAGCTGCTTCCATTTGTGCACGACATACTTGAGATCGATAATCAGGGATCATAGCAGTCATAACACCTCCAGTACTTTCAGTAATATTAAACAATCTCGTAGCTGAACTCTTCTCAATCATTTTATTTGGAACCTGTCTTTGTGTAGCTACACATAAATTTGATCTCATATTATTCCTTTCTGAACACAAAACAATATCGATTCGGCCATTTTGATCTTGAGCACATTTCAACAAATTTGTTTGATCCATATTCAATTCACCAGGTACAGATTGAACTAATTGTCGGTCTCGAGATAATGTGATTAGAGAGAATCCATTATCCAGAACTTTAAGAGATTTGCTAGATCTGATAACATCGTCTTTACAAATAGTTTCTATTTCCATTTTGCTGCGGGTTCTATTCAACCTTGCCATTAAATCATCGAGATCCATCAATTCCCCGTTATATTTAGATTCATAATTTGTAACTTTGTTACTTTCCATAAATTCCAANAGACAAATAATAATTAACCAATTACATTAAATTTATATTACATTAAATTTATATTACATTAAATTTATTTTTTTGTTTAAAATTAAAATTTCAGTTACTTAAATTTAAATTTTTATTTCCCTATAATGTCTTCTAAACGCTGCAGTTATACGACAGGTTTCAAATTGAAGGTAATTGAAGCAGCCGAACGTATCGGAAATAGAGGAGCATCTAGAGAATATGGACTCAGTGAAGCTAATGTAAGGCATTGGAGAAATAATAAAAATACTTTAAAAGAGTGCAGATCCTCTACAAAGGCCCCTGGCAGAGGGAGGAAATTATTTTTTCCTGACGTGGAGAAAAAATTAGTTGAATATGTTCATGAAAGGCGATTTTCAGGTTCCTCAATATCCACTGTAGAAGTTAGATTGAAGGCTTTAGAGTTAGTCAAGGAGATGTATCCTGGTTCAATATTTAAAGCCTCGGTGTGCTGGTGCCAGCTCTTCATGAAAAGGAATGATATTTCTATAAGAAGAAGGACTTCGATTGCACAGCGACTGCCGGATGATGTAGAAAATAAGCTACTCGACTATCAGAAATATATAATAAATTTAAGGAAAAGGCATGAATATCCAATTAGTTGCATAGCAAAATGGGATCAGACTCCACTAAGTTTTGATATACCTTCATTTCAGACATTGGATTTCAAAGGAGTCAAGTCCGTACCTATTAAAACTACAGGCAACGAAAAGAATCGGTTTACAGTTATGTTGGGAGCTTATGGTGACGGCAAGAAGATGCCGCCTTATGTAATTTTTAAAAGAAAATCTTTACCAAAGAACATTCATTGGCCAGCTGGTATGATTGTTAAAGCACAAGAAAATGGATGGATGAATGAGGAGTTGACTAAGGATTGGATTAAGACTATTTGGTGTAATGATAGAAAAGATGAATTTCGAAATTCAAGGAGGTTACTGGTATTAGACGCATTTAGATGCCACCGTATGCCATGCGTAAAGGAAATTTTGGCAAAAAACAAAACAGATCTTGTGATTATTCCTGGAGGGATGACCGGGCAACTCCAAGTTATGGATGTAGTTTGCAATAGGCCATTTAAACAAGAGATGTGAAAGAGATGGAATGAGTGGTTTTTTTCTGGAGCTCCATCATTTACTGCTTCTGGAAACAGACGAAAGGTTGATTTAGAAACTATTTGCAAATGGATTCAATTATCATGGGATGCAGTTAGTGAGGCCATTATTATCAAAGGATTCAAGAAATGTTGTTTGAGTAATGCTATGGATGGATCAGAAGACGATGTTATTTGGCAGGACGATATATCTGATGTAGGGAATGAGGATGATGATATGGAAAATGAATTAATGTTTGAAGAAGTGGACGAGTCCATTGAGATTGAGTATTTGATAAAAAGTGAAGATGAAAATAATGATCTCTGTAATGAAAAAAACATTCTGTAACTAATAAAAAAATATTTTGTATTAATTTATGCTTTATTTCCCTTGCCCATACCGGGTTTTCAGAAAATTTTCTGAGTAGGAAAAAATATTTCCTGTTATACCCATGTATAATTTTCCATTTATGTTCTAGTTAAACAAAATGATTGGAATATTTCAGAACTTAAATTTTTACAAATATAACAAAAATAGAAAATTAAAATATAATATAAAATAATGGTCTTTTGGTAGCACTATCAAATAAATGTAAAATAGTTATTAAACAATAAGCCCGATGAGAACATTTCATTTTCGTTTTTTGGAATTTCAATTTTAACAACGTTGTTCATCTAAGTTAATTAATAAATTACACACCTTGTGCAAATTTTCAGTCTTATTAAAAATCACCATTCAAACATTCGTTAAATGGCAGTTTCCCTGTATTGATCAAATAGGATAGGAAAAGACTGATTTTATAAACAAATTTTATTAATTATTCAATTTATACTATAAATATATTTAAAGATTTTAAAATATTTTATAATTCTGGTTGAATTGTGTTCTGATATCGTTTACAAATTTACACGTAGTAGGTGTAATGCCACACACATTGGAGACTTCCTGTCATTTCTGTAATCGAGTTAATGGACATTATTGACAGAAGGGATCGATCAATATTAGTTAACATAAATAGGAGCTGGATGAGGAAATAGCATGTCTGGTTTTAAAATGTTATCTAATTTGTTTAATAATTATTGGGAACGGGTAATTTTCGAGGCTGGGTCAGAAAATCAATATGCAAAATAATGTTTTGAATGTTTTTTAAATATTTTTGGTTGTAAATTATGGGTGTGTGGATTGATGTTTTCAAATATATTAAATTATTGAGTTAAATAATTTTAAATTTAAATTGATTTTATATAAATTGAAAAAATATGATTAATTGAATTATATTTAAAAATATTTTTTTATAAATTCTAGTATTTACTTTTTACTATCCTACCTGATGATTAAAGAAAAAACTGTATAATTCTTATAATTAAATCATTGTTGTTTTTTGAATTATACATTGACCACCAGTTTATATGATTGTGATATATTAACAAGTTGACTGAAAAATATGAGTTAACTCATATTTTTCAGTCAACTTGTTAAAGAACAAAAAAAATTATGTTTAAACGATTATTCGGAGCTGGAGCTAATCAATTTTTAAACCCAAATAAAATTTCCTTTTGACAATTTGAATGATTGCAGTTTGTTTGTGGTGAATGCAGCAATTAAAGTCAATTACAATTAAAAATATAAATTAAACATAATTTACACAATCAATAACTTTTGATAAAATAATTCAAAATAGATATTTTATAAATATAAAATCCATATAAATCGAAAGATAGGTGCATTTTGAAATTCTGGTTCAAAGAAGTGTATGAAATAAGTCAAATTCAAATTAATATTATAACATTGAAAGTTTAAATTAAATTTTAATCCAATCCTATGATTTTCGCTTAAAATTTGTTTTTATTAATAATAACATAATCAATATAATAGGTGTTAAATGATCTCGTTTAGTTCGACCAAGACATTCACGGAATTCTCTGCTAGTCGACTTAATAATTTTAATCCTAACTACAGAACAGTGGTATGTTTTTTGTATTATTTCCATTTCATTTTGCAACTTTAATATTTAAAGACCCCTGGGTTAACTGGTCTGAGAAATATGGGCAACACTTGTTACATGAACAGTGTTGTGCAAGCACTTAGCAATACGAAATTTCTCACCAATTATATTCTAACAAATAGTTACCAACACGATATCAACAGGGATAATCCATTGGGATATGGAGGTGAAATCGTTATTGAATTTGCTTACTTAATAACTGCACTATGGACTGGAAATTATAGAGAAGTATCTCCATCAGATTTCAAACGTATGATCGATGGTAAAAATGATATGTTTCGAGGGAGTGAACAACACGATAGTCAAGAATTTTTATTATTTTTACTCGATGGTCTCCATGAAGATTTAAATAGAGGAAGTAAACTTTCAAAAGTAACTCAACCTGTCAATGAAGATAAGCTCAATGATATTGAAAGAGCAAATCACTCTTGGAAAACACACATTGCAATAAATGATTCCGTGATTGTACGAATATTTCAAGTAACAGTGATAATATTGGGCAACTTGTGTTATATTATTTTCGGATAGGGACAATATCGTTCTAAAGTAACATGTGATCATTGCCAAATGACGTCCGTGACTTTTGATGCATTTATGTATTTGAGTCTTCCCCTCGTAGCTAATCATAACCGATGTTCTCTTGAGGTTAGTATTTTTATGATTAAGTATAATTATATGAAAATTTTTGATTCGATTTTAGCACATTAGTTTTCATTGTATTTAAATTTTTTGTATCCATTAACACTAAATCAACAACGAATTTTTATTTCAAAACAATCCAAATTTTACTGAGGTCAGTATTAAAACAAACATTTTATATTTTGAGACGATTTTTTAATTCAAAAAATAATTTTTTAAATTGTCACAACTGATTTCTTTTCAATTGACTTTGTATTTTTTAAGAAAACTTGACTATGAATCAGTATGATATTCACGAATTTTCGGCACTGCCTTTTTCAAGTGAATCACAAATTATTAAAACAACTTATTATTTAAAAAGAATCCTTTTTAATATTTCTCGCCCTCTTCAGAGATCTTCCAAAGCTTTAGTAATTCGATCCTCCTAGGTTTGATTGCATTCGGAAATTTTAGCTCAATTTTTCGAGGAGACTGGAATCACAGAATTTGATGAGGTTCTTCATATTACATACAGTTTTTTTTCGTTTATGCAGCTCTTATCTTCTAACAAATAATTTCTCCTATGTTGAAAATCATTATTCCTTTTTTACTCTAATCTCTCGTTCATGGAGTTCGCTGCCGTCGCTAGATTGGTTATGAGTGACTTTGAAATTTCTAATAATTAATGGAATATTACAGTGAACTTTATAATGGTTTAACACGAAACCAAACACAATCTTTAATAACTGATTTCGATCTAAAAACTTTTAGATTTAAATATTTTCCCCGCAATAAACAATAACATAAGGGGAAAATTGGGTGCAGGTTTGTATTGTTTTCTTTACATCCTCCTTTCTTCTCAAACTTCAAAATAAGCAATTGAAAATATTCTCTCTCTTCATTAGTGCATTGTACTTTCAATAATTAATCATGCATCGTGTACTGATTTTAAAATTAAACCAAACTGCATTATCGTATCTACACCTTCAATAAAAAACAGATACTTTTCAATTTTCTTTTATTTTTCCACCCAACCTTTAAAATTACCCATCCCAGATTTTCTCATTTTCATTTGAAAACTCGCTGGTTTTTAGTAATAGATATTCTACTACTTTCTAACAATGCCCACTCATTGTACTAATCGGTGTCCAATAACATCTCCATAACTAATTTGTTAATTCTAATCTTTCTTCGTAAACATCGCATATTTTCAACAACAATTCATTTTTATAATTGCTTATAGTCTCAAGCTTATAGACCAAATGTGTGCAATATTTTCTTCCAGATTTTTTAAATTATCAATTTAATGCATCGTCGGTTCTATCACTGTATGCAAAAACTTTTCTTTCATTTCGTCGTTCATTACTTTTTAACCAATAGTAATAAATAAATAAATGAACTGATTTACCTCAAATGAAGCATTTATTTCTCAGTGGGAATTAAACACATATATGGTCATTTTTCATTACAACAAAGACACTGATTTCGTTTCAATCTCATATTTATGTTATAAAATTGCTGGCAACTGAAGGTTTATATACTTTCTGCATTATATTCGTTAATTAACCTCTCGGATGTTCCATTATCGCTCTATCTGTATGAAGTTGTATTTCCTTCTGAAATGGTTTGATTTGGTATGAATCATTAAAATCCCTGTTATTTAGTGAGAACACTTCTGGCGAATTAACTACAGATTGTGGGGTTTTACTATTGAACAACATTAGAATACGTTCTTTTTGATTTTATTTGATCTTGAAATTCAACATTTTTTGCAACTATCCTCATTTTCTTTACTTGACATATCTGGTTCTCGACAACAGGTTATCCTTCATACGATCATTATAGACAATATTTGATGCGATAGATCTTACAATTTTCTCCTTTAAAATTCTACGGTACAAGTTCGGAATTCCCCCCAGCAAATTGGCCAATTTTTGGAGGGCAAAAATAAATATTAAATAAAAATATTTATTCGTCTTACCTTATATAGTCGTAGACTATCCGACAGGATATTTTGACCCCCTAGGGGTACAGCGTCTTAGGGTATAGGTCACAAGACATCGATACCTCACTCCGTCAGAAGTTTTTCTTGAGGTTATCAGGCCCATAAATCGATTACAATTAATCCTCGGGCAAATTCTATGAATTGGTAACAGCCCTAAACCTTGTAAACATGTTATTGTTTGCTCTGTTGTTTGTGTATTAAAATGAATTAAATCATCATTAAAATATTCCAAGTCAATTAAATCCATTTGGCCTCTTTTGAATTTAAATCAATGAATTATTAACGACATTAATTTATTTTATAATTAAATAATTGGTAGTCTTTATTTGGATTATTTTAATTTTTATTTATTTAATTTTTAAAAATTGGCCAATCATTTGCTTGGGAGGAATTCCGAACTTGTACCAATTCTACAATCAAAAACTTCGTCTAACATTTTTACTCTTAATAAAATCGTTGCAAAACATTTTTTCTTCTTGTTTCACATGAGCTAATTTAAAAATTTCCCGACAATTGATTTCTGTGACGTGAAAAGTCGATAAATCAGTTTCTTCTTTCTCCATCAGTTTTGCCTATCTTTTTGTAACGTTTATAGAATATTAGCGTCTTCCGTTAGCAATAAATCATAAATATCAATTAGGCTTAGACCATTCATTCTTACTCAATCCTCGATGTCTTTCAGCTATTTTTTTCTGCTTCCAAATTACTTCTATTAAATTTTATTGTAATTTAAAATATGTCTCTTTAGGATAACGAATATTCAATAAATTGTTTTGACTAAAAGAAACCCAAGCAAAGTTGTGTAATTGGAAAATCTTTCGTTGTACACATTTTAACAATGACTGACCTGGTTTACTCGCTACCATGAATTTCTTATTTATAACATCCATAAAATAACTTTTCCCCAATTATTTATTTTCACAGTATTAGCTAGACTTATATTAACATACTAAATCTATTACTTAAAATCATTTTACATTTTACTATTTTAAAAATATTTAACACAATTTTTAAATGTTATCAGTTTTCCATTTTCTAATTGCAGTTCAAGTATACACCTAATTCTGTATTTACACGATTTTAGATACGTTCCTAAAAAATTCGTGTAAAAAAAGATATTGGCTGAATGAAAAAATAGTAGATTGGTTCCATACCTAAAATGCAACAAAAGTACAATAAATAAACAAAATTATAATAATAAATATAAAAAAATCCTTGTTAGAGTTCACAAAAGAATTTATTTTTCGTGCTTACATATTTTAATTCCATAAATATATTATATCAAAAATAAATTATGATTTGGAAAAAGAAAATAATATCAGAAATTCATTAATATAAAAAAAGTAAAAATAATATAAACATAACAAATTTTTATTCATTATCACTTTCTGACATACGTTTGCGTAAGACTGCAATATCACTGCTATCACTCGAATTATTTGGTTCATCGTCTTGGGAAATTATTTTGGTAAGTCTCATGTGTTGATAATTCAGAAATTTTTAGATCGAAATCAGTTATTAAAGATTGTGTTTGGTTTCGTGTTAAACCATTATAAAGTTCTCTGTAATATTCCATTAATTATTTCAGTTCACGTTGAAATTTTTTAGCTCGTTCATCATTAGGATCATGTTGTATATATAATTTGTGAAAAATGAAAATAAAAAAATTCATAGAATATTGAAGATCGTGTTAAAACAAAGCAATTCATGTAAAAGAGATAGAAAATTCTTTTTAATTCGTGTAAAAACAGAATTAGATGACTTGCCCACATTCCCAGAATATCGCTCATCTTCTTTGATATTTGTTTTACTCATTATTAAGACTATATCACTTACTTTTACTCTTCTTTCCATCACGTTATCAGGAATTTCTCTCTTCTGGGATGCTTATAAGTTTCTCTCTCGTTTTCCAAAAAATTTCTCAGATTCAAGTTCAACTTCTTGTAATAACCCAATTTTTATGACCTTAGTCTTTAAGGGTAATTTGAATAGCATTTTTTATTGTTCTGAATTATCTGACTGTTCATTTGCTGAGTTGATTTACATTATTGTGATGTTGTCGCTTTCCTATGTCAGCTGTTACGTATAAAGTACGTTTTATTAAAAAATAAAGTTTTCTATGTAACAAATCTATTTTGATTTTTAGTCATAATGAAAATGAATGAAATATCAAACGAAAACAAATCAAAGGTAACCAAGAAAATAAAAGATTTATATATTATATTTAAAAACAACGAGGGCTATTGAAACTTGTATATAAACCATTATCTGTCATTATTTAAATTTTGACATGCACAACTTGAACTTCATGCTTAAATGACTTTGCATTACATATTTCTTAATACATTTTTCATTTCCTGTCATTCATTAAAATAGATTAAAATCCATAAATAAAATTTGTAAATCTAAAAAATAAAATCGCACGTTTCAGGATTGCTTGAAGCTATTTCTAGCTGAGGAGAGAATGACTGGAGCAAGTCAGTGGTTCTGTCCAAAATGTAAAAGCAATAGAAATGCCAAAAAGAAAATTGATATATGGAAATTACCACCTTATTTATTAATTCACCTAAACGGTTATAAATAATTTTTTTTTGAAATGCAAATAAGTTTCCTTAAGATTTTCTTGCACCGGACAATATCGTCAAAAATTAAATACTTTCGTTGATTTTCCAATGGAATCATTTTCGCTTGTTGATATTCTTAAGCATACAAAACAACCTCAAAAGCATGAGACTTATCATCTCTATGCTGTTTCGGTTGGTTTATGTTTATTTCACTCTTTATTAATAGATTTTTTTTATTATACTCGTTGAATTTAGAATCATCACGGCAACATGGAATCTGGTCATTGTTAGTATCTCTCTGTTTCCAATTACACAATATGATATATTTATTTATATATTTAGATACTTCGTTTTGTAAAAATATGAAAGCTAACGAATGGCACAATTACGATGACGATGTCGTAACAAAGATAAGAGAATGTGATGTTAAAGTAGAGATTAATGTTATAGTTTTTTCTTTACCTCGAAATTTATTTCAGACACCTTCTGCATATATTTTATTCTATGAAAGCTATAATTTGAAGCAGGCTGGGTTTAAGAGTTAAATAACTATGTGAATATGAATATTATTACATCATATGGACACGATCTGTTATTTCTCTATTGAATATTCGCTTAAATTTAATGAAATAAATATTTCTGAGATTTGTTTTAATTGTTTTTTGCAAGGTCATGCTTGATTGGTTGAATATTGTATATATGTGTGTGTGATAAAAATACACCTAATTCCGAAAGTTAAAAGTTTTATTACACCTAACTGCGAAAGTTAACTTTGTTTATAATACACCAAACACCACTGAGAACCATTTCCTATAATATAACAAAAAAATCAATAATCTTACATTATAGAAACATACATACTTACTTTGATTTCACGTTGATGTTCTCATTTATAGCTCAATGAGATACATCTTATATTATAGAAATCTGAAAAGTAGAAGGAAAAAGCACAACACAACACATAATAAAAACACATACAAACTTTAGATTCGTAAAATTGTAACGATGAGATACGTTTCTATAATAATTCTATTTTAGACAATTTTTAGAAATAAAAAGATCGTTGAAAATTTTTTAAATTATATTTTTAATGAAAATATCAAGAGCAGATGAATTTGGTCCAGATTTGATTTCCTTTAAGAATCCCCTCATATTGAGCTCAGAAAAAAAATTATTCTAATCAGCGATTTTCCCAAAATGTTTTAAAAAAATACATTGATTGATTTATTTATTTAATTAATTGTAATTAAAAATATATCGGACTCACATTTTTTCGAAATAATTCCAAAATACTTTAATAAAAGACATAAAATTCCTAGAAAAAGCCTGAAAATTAATTAAAAATAATTTCTAATTATATTGTTGATTAAAAGTAATATTTAAGAACTTGAATAATGATCTCATATCCATATGGATCAAAATTCAAGTCTTAAAATTTACTTTAAATTTAATATCTTACCTGAAAACCATTTCTAAAATGGCTAAAATAAATTTCATGATGAGCAATTCATACGTAAAAAAATTACTGGCAACTTTGAAAATTCATCTGTAGTAAATTGGTGAGTGAGTAATTGCTCTACATGCAAACCACCACTATAGAGAATGTATCTCAGTGGTGTTTGGTGTATACGTTGGTGTGCACACCAGTTGAGGTGAGTCACCATTTATATGACAATGTTAACTTAATTCCAATTTTTCAAAAATCGTTTTAATGTAAGTTTTTGAATTAAAGTAATTTTTAGGACTTGAATTTTGATTTTATATAATTATGAGATCATTATTCAAGTTCTTAAATATTACTGTTAGTCAGCATTTATAATATAACATTGATAATTAAATTTCAAGTGTTTTTTAAGAATTTTATGATATTTTATTTGGACTTATTTGGATTTATTTGGATTTATTTCGTAAAAATGTAAGTTAGATATTTTTATAATTATAAATAAATAAAGTAATCACCAAACATTTATTTTTTTAAGACATTTAAGAAAGAGTGGATAAAATATTTTTTAAGTTTTTGTAATCTTCTTTCGAATTTTGTCTATATCTGTAATTCTATGAAAATATTAATTTGTTAAAATAATTTATTAAAATTTACGATTTGCGATTTTTTTCCTGCAAATTCAAAGATATCGAAGGACCTTCTTCAATATCTGTAAATCTAAAGAAATTTTATATTCTAAATTATTTTATAATTAAATCTTACGATGTATTTTCTTCTTTTTCTCTAAAGTTCAAGGTAGAGCAGTCGGAATCTGATTCAAAAGTTTTTTTGTACATAACTTTTTAAATAATTTGAAAATATTGATATGTTAATTATATGTTAATCAATGTTAATTTCGCAAAAAAAACACTATTAATTTTGTATGTATTTTTCATTGTGTGTGCTGTGTTTGTATGCTTAATTATTTTCTCTCACCTTTTAGATTCCTATAATAAATATGTTAACTTTCGCAGCATTAAATTTTTACACACAGGTAAGTTTGTGTGTTCCTATCATATATATTTATTGATTTTTTTTAGATTATGGATAATGTTAACTTGCGCAGTTAGGTGTATAGGAATTGAGAAAGTGTTAGAAAAATAATTTTACATACAAACACAGCACACATAATATAAAATACATGCAAATTTATTATAGCTTTTTTTATTCCGAAAGTTAAAAGTAATTAACATATTGTTAATATATTAAAAATTCATGGGGGACAAATTTTAGATTTTGAATAGGACTTTGAACTTTCAAGAAAAGGACCACAAAACATCGTAAGATCTATTTATAAAATATTTTTGAAGTTAATATTTGTTTAGATTTTTAGATATTTCTCTCTGGAAACGCTACCTTTTTGAGAAGGTGAAAAATTGACAATGTAAAGATATTTTCATTTAATTACAAATAATTAAAATATTTTACAGTATATCAGATATTGTCAACAAGGTCCATCAACATTTGCAGTAAAAAATTCGAAAATCGTAAATTTTAATAACTTGTATAAAAAAAATAATAATGACAAAATTCGCCATATCAATGAGCTGGAGAAAGAAGATTACAAAAACCTAAACTCCGCTTCTTTCTTAATTGTCTTAAAAAATTAATGTGTTTGGTGATTTCTTCATTTATTTATAGTTAAAAATATCAATCTAACTTACATTTTACCGAAATAATTCCAAATAAATTCATTGTCAAATAAAAATCCTAAAAAACCTGAAAATTAATTAAAAATAATTTATAATCAAAATGTTGACAACAATTAACATTTAAGAGCCTGAATAATGATCTCATAATTATATAAAATCAAAATTCAAACCTTAAAAGTTACTTAAATTAAAAAATACTGACTTGTAAAATTGAATAAATGAAATGAAGTAAATAACTTCACATTGTTATAAATGGTGAGTCATCAACTGATGAACACACCAAACACCACTGAGAACCGTTTCATATAAAATAACAAAAATATCTATAATCTTACATTATAGAAACATACATATTTACTTTGATTTCACGTTGATGTTCTCATTTATAGCTCAGTGAGGTACGTCTTATACTATAGAAATCTGAAAAGTTGAAGAAAAATTAAAAACTGCACACAAACGCAACACAAAGTAGAAATGTAAAGTTATTATAGAAATGTATCTCATCGTTACATTTCTATGAATCAAAAGTTTGATGTGTTTTTTTGTATAAATTGTAGGCATTCACTTTATGGCTGCAATATAATTTGAACTTGTAAAAACTTACAAACAATGATATACCAGTATCATCGTATTACATCCATACTCGCAGTATAAGTTTTTGTTCATTCTTGTCTCGCGAAGACAGGACAGGAAGACTCGTACTTGCACTGACTTGTTCAATCCGTCAGTCAATTAATACTAATATGAGACAAATATGTATGTTCATTTGTTTCCTGAGTCTTGAAAAGGAAAATATTTTTAAAAATATAAAAGCGAATTAATATCATTTTATTTGAATGACGCTATGAAACCATTTAAGCTGGAAGATTATCTGAGAAGATGTCACCCTGATAAAAAAGATAAAGATTTGAAATACTTTCAAACACTCAAAGAAAAAATTCAGAACAGACACACACTAGATAAAATTCCTTGATCATTTATAATATCAGTAGCAACATGTGGAGCACCTACCATGGTTGGGCGTTATCGTGGATTTATAAGCTATTTTAAACAAAGTGTATCCAGGGTTTTAGCAATACACTGCGTCATCCATCGACAACATTAAGTTGCACAAAATCTGAATGATAGATTGCATGAATCTCTTCAATTAGTCATTGATACATTAAACAAAATCCGAAACAATGTGTTAAATACGCGGTTATTTGCGCAGTTGTGTGAAGAGAATAACTAGAACATTCGTCAATTACTCCTTCACACTAAAGTACGCTGGCTGCCGAAAGGCTTATACTTGACAAGATTTTTTATACTTTTTCAAACTATTTTAGAGTTTCTGGTTAACAAAGATAAAATTGTGAAAGAAAATTAAAGGAAGAGGAAAACGGACATTGCCTATTTAACAGATTTATTTGCTAAATTTAATATGATTAACTTGCAGTTACAAGGTGACGGTTTAAATTTGATTAAAACGAAGTCCATCATTTCAGCATTTCTTGCAAGAATTAAGCTAATGAATCAAAACATTGGACGACGCGAATTTTCCCAATTTGTTACAAATAAACAGCCAGGAAGACGATATTTCAACCTACATACAATATTGCTTTCTATTCAAATTTTGGAACTAGTTTTGAATTTGTGATAATCTTTTGAAAGTGTCGAATCTAATTATTCATCAGGATTTGAATCAGTTTATCTGTTTTTATATATACTGGGAGCTTTTCTTCGTTATTTTCATGAGGTATCGTATTTTTCCATTTGATTTGGTACGCAATGCGAGAAAGAGCTGTTTTGAAATTGAGGATGGCTGCTTCATCTATTTCTCTACTTATACTGAAATTTGGTCCTAGTGAAGGTAATCCTTTTTACACTCGGATAGATAATTTGTGAGGTAAGTTACGAATTCTTTGCTTTCTCCTATTAACTGTAATGCTTTCGTTTTTTTAAGTGTTTCATTGTTCGTACCAGGACCTGCTGTGAGCTCCTTTTTTCTCAAAAGGTTTTTGATTCTTTTGTGCTTCCGCTGTAATGAAAGCTTGTCTTTGTACTTCGTAGATAAATATTTTTGGGTGGTTATTGAAATACGTTTTCAAAATGTTTCCTTTATTCTTTCGTTCCCGATGAGTTTCTTCCGAACATACTTCTAATTAAATTTGATAAAATATTTTCTTTGATGTTTTTTATTCTCTTGATGTTTTGATCTTTGTTGAGAATTTGAGGTAAGTGCATGTTGTCAATTGTTGTAGGATAAATCTTTGTTTCCTTACAAATTCTCCGTTGTATGATTATTGTATAAATTACGATATCGTTATTTTTTAAAGGCAAAGAAAATTATCTCCTTACGAAAGTATTTAACTATAAACCGGACTATTTCTACAATAACTTAGATGTAGTTTGTAAAAGATCTCGCGACATGAAATAAATAATAACTATTTCATTTTGTCAACCTAATCTTAGACAATTCGATGAAAATTTCAATTTTTTAATCTTGAAGTTTTGTGTGATCTTTCAGCAGTTGTTTAAGCGAAGGTTTTTATTATAGATGTTTGAAGTAGTGACTACTAAGAAATGAAGTACATAGGCAAATGATGAATGGACAATGTAAAGCGAAGCAAGATACTTTCTTTGGTGGCCTATGACACCAGTGACTCGTCTTTTGCTGACAATCACCACTAAATCCCAGTACGTTGCTTACGATGGGCGTTTAGTGGTTAAATAAATTAATTATGCGCTGGTTGCCAGTTAACACGAATAGAATGAAAGAAAAGTTTCAGAAAGAGAAAGAGTTTCTCTACGCGTATCCCACCATAATTAGCACCCGAATTCGTTTGAGTTATATTGAATAATTGGTGTCATTGTAATCGTTATAACTATTTGTGGTATTCAATTAAGTTATATTGTTTAGAATTCGTTTTTGTTTTTCAAAAAAACACGCTCGGAGTCAGATAATAGTTATTGATTTGATAAATAACCGACAATCATTTAATCCCAACATTCTTCGAGTTTCTTAAAACGTTTCAAAAATGCTACATGTAAACTTCATTCGCTCTGTATTGCAAAATTTAGCACTTAAAAATCAATGTCATCATTTAGGCAAGTGTTGTCCAAACTGTGTGCCACGGCACAGTGGTGTGCCGTGAAAAACTTTTTAAAAAAAGTCAAAAAACCCTGTTTTTCCAAACAACTTAATAAAAGAAAATTGAATTGTGGATATTTTAACAGTTATTTCAAATTTAAATGTTAATCAGTCAATTAAGTGCGAAATTTATTTGTTTACAATCATATTTATATTAAATAATAATAAGCAGCTTAATTATGTTTATTTAGAATCTTAAATATTAAATAATAATATTTTTTAGTGTAACCATGAAGAGATTTTTAATTCAAACAAGTAAAGACGAAGGAGTTATGAAGACAGCAAAAAAACGCAAATATGATGATGACTACATTAAATATGGTTTCATCGCATCTGAAAAGGATGATTCAATTCCAAAATGCATAGTATGTTTTAGTACTCTTGCAAATGAGTCCATGGTTCCAAGCAAACTTGAAAGACATCTCCAACAAAAACATCCAGAATTAAAAGAAAATCAAAAGATTACTTCGAAAGACTGAAAGAAAGTATGGTAAATCAAGCTAAGAAATTTAAAGCATTTACAACTTTATCTGATAAGGCTCAAATGGCCAGTTATAAAATAGCACAAATGCTTGCTAAAAATAAGAAATCACATCTCAATGCCGAATCAATTAAACATCCTGCGCTAACAATAGCAGCTGGTATCATGATCGGACCTGAAGCAGCAGAAAAGTTTAAAACAATTCCGCTCTCACATCAAACAATATCACGTAGGATTGGCGATATGTCAGAAGACATTCATGAGCAGATAAAAAATCATTTTTTGGGAAGCGCAGAAAATTTTGAGAAATTGTGGGCTCTTCAAATTGATGAAAGCACAGATATTAGCTACAAAGCACAACTGTTGGCATTTTTTCGCATCGTAAAGGATGGCAAGATTGTCGAAGAATATTTTTTTTGTGATGATTTGAAGCAAACTACAACTGGTAAGGATATATTTTAATTGGTGAATAGCAAAGTTGCAATCAATGGCATGTCATGGAGTTTTTGTGTAGGTGTTTGTTTGGATGGTGCCCCCTCAATGCAAGGTCATAAAAAAGGATTCACAGCATATGTCCTCGAACAAAATCCTGGTATCAAAGTAAATCACTGCATGATTCACAGAGAAATGCTAATGTCGAAAAATTTGCCAGAAAATTTTAAAACAACGTAGAACGATGTTGTTAGGATCGTAAATTACATCAAATCGAGCGCTTTACACTCAAGAATTTTTGAATCACTTTGTGAATCGATGAACTCTGACTATAAATGTCTCCTTTACCATACTGAGGTGCGCTGGCTATCCAAGGGAAAAGTTCTCGCGAGATTTATAACACTGAACAAAGAAATAACAACTTTCTTTAGCTCACAACCTGGCACAACCTGGTTGAAAGTAGTATTCTTAAATGATGTTTTCGAAAAGTTGAATGCAATTAATACTAGTATTCAAGGATCATGTGAAAATGTATTAACTATTTCTGGCAAGCTATGATCATTTCAACAAAAGCTTTAAATTTGGACTGCAAAATCCATGAACAAATTACTTGATTGCTTTCCTAGTCTTGATTCGTCAAAAGACAAATATAATTTATTGATTGATGTCATTGCTACACTGCAAAATCTTTCAAAAGCATTATAACAATATTTTCCAGACATCAATACAAATAAAGTTTCTTATGTAATCAATCCATTTGTTGAAATATCTGAGACAAATTTGTCAGGAATTGAGCTGGAAAACCTCATTGATTTGAGAAACGATATAACTTTGAAGATATTATTTTCTCAGAAAGAATTGTCTGAATTTTGGATTTTTGTTAAAGACGAATATCCAAATTTGAGTAAGAAGGCAATTGAGATATTATTACCATTTGGTTCTTCATATCTCTGTGAACTGGGATTTTCAACTCTTACCAATATTAAATCAAAGAAGCGGGAACGTATGGTTAACATTGATCAAGAATTAAGAGTTTGTTTGTCAAAAATTCCACCACGATTGGAGCTTATTTGTTCGGAACATCAAGCACATAAATCTCATTAACTATGTTTTAGGAATTTTTCATTCACTAATTTTTCTAAATTTAAAATTTTTTACATTAAATTTATTTCAAGTAAATAAGTTTTTCATTTCATATTAAAAGATTAGTAAAAGTGCAATAAAAAATTGCAAATAAAGCAAAAAAAATTTAGGTGCCGCGAAAATTTTTAATTCAGCCAAGTGTGCCGTGGCTCAAAAAAGTTTGGACAACACTGATTTAGACTTACAAATATAAAGTAAATGTCTATATATTAAACATAATAAACTAGTATATATCAAGATTATCTAATTCAAAAAATCTCTTTTTTTCTGAATTTGACCAACTTCCAATGGAAACTCGAAAGAGTCGTGGTCAACAAAATGACTTGACTCACCAAGTAAAATATTTTTGTAAAAATAAATTTTCAACAAATTCAAAGCATAAGCCTGTAAATAAGTATTTATCATTCCAGCGACGAGTTTCAATAATTCAAAGTAAGATAGAAACGTCACATCTACCTACTTATCTATTTTCCAAGAAATTTTTTTTGAATGTCAGAAAAATTAAAATTTTATTTTCTAAGCAAGTTTTTGTTTTTTTTTGTTGTTTCTACTTTTGCAATTATTTTTTCTAATTATTAAGTTTCTAATTATTAATTATAAAAATTTTAATTAAATTAGTTTAAAATTTAAGTTCTCTGAAATCAATTTTACAAATAAAATATTTTATAATTATAGATTATTAGTCTTTTATAGATTTTTATCACATTTATTTTTACCGATATTCAAATAATTAATTAATTTAAGCCTTATGAAAATTGTTTAAACTAAAACATAAATCAAATCTTCAAATTTTATGGAAAATAATAAAGTAGTTACGCCAACAAAATTTAAATGTCAAACTAAATTTGAATGTAAAAATGACTTCGCTGAATATCATTGTAAGAATTGTAAATTGAACTTTTGTTTGAAATGCAAATCTAAACATAATTCACATAAATTTATAAAATTAAAAGTGTTTAATGGCGACAATTTATGCGAAAGCACATGTAAAGAAACAACAGCAAATTTAGCTAACATCACATGTGGAATCTGCAATAAACGATTTTGTTGGAGCTGTTTCCAAGAGAATGATAAAGCGCACCTAAATAAAGGAAATTTTTTTAAATTTGAATTAGGTGAGTTTTTATTATCAATAATGCTTTCTAATTGATTTGAATGATTGATGAATTTGCAATTTTGTATTTTATCTATAATTTAAAATTAAGTACTATTTTGAATAATGTTTAGATTCTGATGATAATTTTAAAACCATTCAACTGTCATCTATTCCACCCAGAATTATGATTTTCGACGAAGAGGAACATTTCAAGGTATATATTAACTATGAAACTAAATAACTATGAAAATTAAAAATATTTCATGTAATTTCATTTTAAAATCTTAATCAAAATAATAAACTAAAATATAATTTCTATTTAAACAATTTTTTTGATTTTTTAAATCCGGCTTTATCTTGTATTTTTTATTTGCATAATATTTCATAGAAAACGCTGAAATATTTTATATTAATTAAACAAAAAGTGGTAGAATTGCAGTCATTTGGTGAGAGGATTGGTTAAGTTGTGAATCTTTTAAGAGATATTTAGTTGGTTGAATATCTATATTTAAATGGATAATGTTCTAGAGAGTTCTCATTTGTAAAATATCAATATTTAGAATATATTGGGAGATATTCGGTATTTAGCAATGATTCATTATTAGTTAATTGAATGTGTTGAAATATTATTGTTGATACTGAATCCCTGTACTCTTATATTATCAAAATAAGGCTATTAAAAGTCAAAGGTTTGATACAATATTGTTAATTTAATTTTTATTTTATCTGTGTTCTCAACACTTGCTATCCATACACAGTGGCGTAGCTACCATATAGCAAGAGTAATCAATGCATAGGGGCCCACAAGACAAGGGGGCCTTTTTTCCAGGTTTCCTTAATTTTCTTCAGAAAACAATGTCAACAACGGCACGGTCGGCACCAGTCAACGCGGACCTCCAAATGATCGATTTGTCGTTTTATGTAATAAAGCTCCACTGTTTTTTTACTTATTGCATTAAGTACATTATTTGCCTGCATTTTACCTATTTATGCAATCCCCTCTGCCCCTCCCTCGATAATAATATAAGCTAATACTCGCTAATAGTATAAGCAAGCAACTTTAGTTATCTAAGTAAATCGCCCATTCATATAGGGGTCGAAAAAGTTGCTTCGCTTGTTGGCTATACACATTTGTCCCTGATACATTATCATTTTATAACGATTTAAACTGTTATATTGTATATTGAGCTCTAATTATTTAATTAAATCGGCTTTCGAAAGTGGACACAAAAAATGTTTTGCCTGTGGCGCAAAACTCCTCTGTAACTATAAGCCCTTCTTTCAATTAACACTCTCCCCTCACCCTTAAAAAATCTTGGGTAGGCCTACGCCACTGGTCTCATACCGTACAAAATAAACAAGGTGTTTTATCAAAATTTCGAGAGTTACGAAGTGTTCCGTCGCAGGAAAGTTTGGGAAACCCTGGTCTAATTCAATTGTGCTTCCAAAGGGGGCCAAAAATTTTTTTCCCTGCGGCGCTATGGTGCGCCGCACCTATTTCACCTGTGTATGCAATATAGGGGGCCAATCTATGACTCAGTGCATAGGGGCCCAAAATTTCTAGCTACGCCACTCTTCGTACATTACCCTTGGAATACATCATTTTTTCAAATTTTTAAGTAATTCTGAATTTTCATAAGTTTTTACCTTTTATCTATTTGCATATTTGAGTTTTGCATATTCAAATTTCTTTTGCACTACTTTAGACTAACCCCGATAATTTGAAAATGAATTTATATTGAATTTTCTAAATTATTTGAGCAATTAGTCAATCAAATTGAGTATACATTGAGTATACACGTTATAAGTCATTTTTAAAATTAATTTTTTCAATTTAAATAAATTATTTACTAGATATAATTAGAAAATTCTTATTCACTTGATGGAATATCTTTGTTGATTCATATTTAAATAACTTGAATGATCACTATTTATGATAAATTTGTTGGTAACTGGTTGTTATTACCTAGTTGTAAGTACTTGGTACCTGGTAGATAGTATTTATTTGTTAGTACTTAGTTATAAATGCTTAATAGCTGGTAGTTGCTACCCGGTAATTGGTATTTGGTTGTTAGTATATGTTAGTACCTAGTTGTTTGGTATCTAGCTGCTAGTATGGTTGTTCGTAATCAATTCAAAGAAGGTGATTAAAGACTTGCAAATTCAATATCTTAGTATTGTGATTGAATATTTAGTTGTGTTTATTGTGATTTTATATGACAATTTTATTTCAAACAACTTTATTTAATTAATTTAATGTGTTTTAATGATCTCAAATTTTTTTTCAAAATTCTACACCTAAGAAATTAATTTATTTTAAGTCTTGACACATTAATTAACCAGTTTGAAAATTATATTCAAAGACTGGTCGACTTTAAGTTAGACTTGCGCATATACTTGAAAATATAATGAATTTAAATTCTATTTATTTCTTGTAATAGAAAATGTCTTTGATTAACATCATTTTATCAATAATTTAGTTGGTTAATTGGGTGTCAATTAGTAGTTAGTAATCAATTCAAAGAAGGAAGTTAAGCAGATCTTTTGTGAATAAAAATTAGAATTCTATATTTGAATTTTAAGTCTTTTGTTGTAATTTTAAAATGTTGGCTGCCCATCATAGGTATTAATACAATTCGTGTGTGTTTAAGATGCCAATTAGTTTTTTTCAATATTGGTGGGGAAAACGAAAATGTTTACAAATTTTTTTTAGAAAAAATTACAGAGCTCAAGTGTTCGCCGTGATACACTGGCTTATAAGCTATTTGTGCGAATGTATCACTAGTGATACCTTGGTAGCCAACGTGTTAAAATGTTATACATAACAGTAAACGTTTATTACACAGTTTGCACAGTTTCATTTCCAACATCGCCTTCGCTGATCCAAGTATATTTTTTTTGCCAATCTGCATTGTAATTGCACTTCCTTCTCTTTGTTGTGGAACCACCTTCTACCTCACTCATTTCTTAGCTAGAATTCCTTTAAATTAATTTAAAATTATTTGGCTATTAAAGTTATACAGACCTAGTTGATTGATATAATAAAAACAAATTTAATATTTAAATTTTACTTAATAATTCAAACTTTAGATTAATTTATCATTATATTACACCAACAGTAAACTTTAAATAATACTCTAATTGCATTTCCTATTAAACTACAATTTTTATAAAATAAAATTTTCCATAGCCTACTGCGGTATAAAATTTTTTGAATTTCAAAATTTTCGAAGCGTTACGAGAAATACCGGACAAATGTACGTCCGGTCCTTCTAATTTTTTCCCACCGTACAAGTTGAATTAACATGTCCGGTTCAAAATCGGATTCCTGGCAACCGTATAAACATTTAATTTATTTTCATTACGATTATAAATCACATAATTTTCTATGTGGCACAAGGAAAAATATTTGATTTATAGTCATAATGGAAACTTTAATTAACGATATATAATCAGATAAAAATTAAATGAAAAATCTTTTGTAAATTATGATATATTTTATATTTACTATTTTAAAGACATTAGTGATTTTGTTGTTTGCTCAATATATCTTTTTAAAATATAAATTGTATTTTTAAAGTTTCAATCCGCTCCAGAATTGGCAGATATGCTCAATGTAAATCCAACAGAAAAACTATTGGTCATATCAATAATGGGTCGAACTGGAGATGGGAAATCACATTGTTTAAATCAAACGTTTTTTAGTGGAATGGAGGTATTTCTAACAGATCCTGGACAAACGCGTTGTACCGTTGGAGCTTGGGCTGCTGTTGCTAAAAAACATGGATATTTGCTCATTGACACTGAAGGATTGCAAGGCGAATCTAAAAATCCAAGTCAACAAAAACGACTTTTAATGAAAATTTTAGCTGTTTCCGATCTCGTTATTTACCGAACGAAAGATAGTCGGCTAAATCAGGAAATTTTCAACTTTATCAGCGATTCTTCAGTTGCATTTGATAAGTATTTTCGTCATCATTTGGAGAACAAAGCTGAAGAATTTCAGTGCAAACCAGAATCATTGGCACCAGCATTTTTATTGGTACATTCAGTTGATCATACTAACATTGTAGAAAATGATGGTTATTTTATTTATATATTTTTTCACTTTTTTTTGATCTCATATTAGACATGATTCTTGATCGCATCAGAAATACTCACCCAAATAAAGTTTTATCATTTTCTAATATATTTTATGAAGGTCGTAAAGTAAATGATAAAGCTACTGAAGATTCAGTCGATTATAAGGTTGGTTATTGTATCTTGTTAGTAATTTAATTATTTTTTACTTAAATTTTCAAAAATTTTATTTATTTTTACATAGTTTTTACAAATACTAAGAATTATTACTGTTCTTATAATTCAATTTAGATTAAAAATTAAATTATATTAAATAGTTAATGTCTAATATTATAATCACTGGCGCTCAAAACCAAAATATTAACAACAATATTATTCGAAGAGGAAGAAGGTGAAGAAATAAATAGAAATAAAGAAATTGGGGAAATCGTTAGTGGTGATGAGCAGTAAAATCTTGATAACAAAGATCAGTCTACAGATACGGAGGTACAAGAAAAGCCACTTGTGCCAGAAAACGAAATAAATGGTGAAATCAAAAATAAGAAAGTTAGAACTTTGTATGAAAAAAGAAATATTTAGTGAGGTTAGAACAAGATGTCGACGAAACTAAGCAAATGTTGAATCATCTCGTTAAAGCAGTATATCCGATGTTCGAAATAGAGATAGAAGTAGAAGATGAACTGAAAAGAGTAGTTAAAGAGATGAAGAATAGGCTTCCTGAAGTGATACAGAAATTCGGAGAAGAAAATACTTTTTGTGAGAGATCAATAATTGAAAATTTAACAAAAAATGAAATTAATAAGGAAGTTATAATAACAGCTTTAACTTATGTTGTTTTAGAAATTGGAAAGCATGCTTTCGCCAAGTCAGATAAGTTAGAAAACTTGATAGACATCGCTGCCCGGCCAGTAAACGAATATTTAATGAACCGGGTAAAGGAAAAGTGTGGTTGGAAAACACTGTGTTCATCTCTAACAGAAAAGAAAAATGAGAAGCAAGAAGTGAGTCCACCACAAAGACGAGTGAATGAGAGAGTTAGACCAAAACTAAGAAAAACTATGACATTTCCATGGGCGATGTTTATGGTGATTACGTTTTGTGCAATAATTACGCAGACATCATCTTTAGTTGCATATGATTGTTCTCGAACTGAAATGGGAAAAGTTTATTCGGTAGTAGATATGACGGAATACCCAGGTGCGTATCCGAGCAATTTAAAAATAGAAAATTACGTAAAATATTATGTTGTAAGAGTCTGATTTACGAAAACTCTAGTGAGAGTGTATTGTCAAACATTCAACATTTGTATTCTATTGTGGCAAATGGAGCCATATTTAAAATTGCGTCCACAAAACAATAAAAAAGCTGGGACAATCATTATTCATGTAAATAGATGCTAAAAGATACTAGCAGAAGATGAATCACATTATCGATTGAGATCAAAACTTAATAAAGAGACAGGAAACCCAGTAATTAAACAAAAGTATACAAAAAACCCTGCTCCGTTGAGTTACATCAATAAAGTTTTATTAATTACAACAGTAATGATTATCAATATAATATAAGTGAATGCCGTGAGGGTATTTCCATTGTATGCAATTAAAACAGTTGCCCTATTAGATAAAATTCCTATATACTTAACATGTACTCAAACAGTATGTGTCTACTTTGTTGAGGGATCAGAAGAAATTAAGATAAGTAATCTAATAAATTACTTTGAACCCCCAATAAAGTTAAACAGCAAAATATTTATGTGGCTAGACAATTGACAATGAATTATGAATAGCCGTGGTTAATTACGCAATTGGATTCAGGAAATAATAATACAAAAATACAAAATCTTATACGCATTAATCAATTGAACCATTGGTAAATGGGATTGACGTGTATTGGGAACCCCGTGAATCTCAACAAGTGAAAACAGTTTTTCAAAATTACACGATAGATACATTTGTTGGTGTATGTGGGGAGAAAGGAAAAAGTTTATCACAAGACATACGATCATCTTCGTCCTGTTCAGGCCCTTCCTCAGCATACCCGTAATGACTTTACTGATATTCCCTTATGTGAGCCCGTGGAGATGTTACACGTTGGTGATGCCCATGTGGGTTGAAGTTGGTTAATAGGTGAGCCCCTGCCTTAGGACTACTGTTAACCCACTCTCGGTACGGGTTCCAAGGTGCCCTAGAAGGTCTTACCCATATTTACACACACAATTCGGTTCGACCCTGGTCCAAGGGGACGACCTTCATCTATTATCATACATTCGATTTACACTCTCACCTAGTGATCACATCGTCATTCCTCTTATTAATACTCTCCAAGACAATTCACAAGTATATTAAAATAAAGACATTAGAGATATTTACGACAATTATCACATCAACAGAACTTAATAAGCTAAACACGTAATACCATCAAATCATTGTAAGTTTTACTCACGACTCAGAAGGAATCGGGATAGATAGTGAGTTAATCAATTGAATGCCTCCCCTTCGGCGATCATCTCATCAATGTCGACGGGTAGCCGGCGATCTTCCAGAAATTTGATACCACCGGCGGGAACTACCCGGAAGATTTCTTTCGCGGGGATCGAGTGAGTGGAGGAGATCTCCTTAATAGTGGTCTGTGCCACCGACAACGACGCTTCAAGCGCGGCTATAGCGTTCCTACGCTTTTGGTTTTTCTCCGAGCGAGTCGGTTGCTTCCGCTTTCGGGGTTGCGAGGTAGTTTCCGCTGAAGGAGGTGCGGCGGGTGCTATGAGAATCGGGGCCATGATAGGATCAGATGGTCCTCCGGCCATAGGTCTGTAGCCCGACAGCACAGGGGTTGGAATGGGAGGCAGATGCGGGCCATGCCCCTTGCAACTTGATGTTGAAGTCTCTGATGATTGATGGTGGATTGGGAACACGTTGGTTCCATCTTGGACTGGTAATATGCGAACTCGTTTCGCTATTTCAGCATCGGAATAAATCTTGTGAAGGGCTTCCGACTGAGCCTTTATTGTCAACCGCTGACAACGACTCTCCTGCAGGAGACTGTCACGGCAGTGCTCCAGACGCAAGATTTTACTTTTTTCCTCTTTCATTTGTGGCGGGGAGAACCACGTGCCTTCATAGAGGTCGATCCTCTTTTTCAATTCCCCAATATATAGATGCAACTGCGCGATGTCCGCGTTTTTATCGGCGCAGGAAAAACAAGGCCGGAGACTTTTACCAATGTTGGTTGATGTGTTCATCTAAAGATTAAGAAGTCCTTTATTTATAATTTTTAAAGGTTTAACGCTATTAATGCCTCTACACCGCGAGTTTTATTACATTCACTCTATATAACAAATAATAAAAATTTATCTCACACATGCATGCTAGTGGCCATACCGAGACCCACTCAAGCTTCAAACATTCCAGTTAATTTATTCAAAACAGATGTAGTTTAATGAAAAGAAAACGGGACTTCTCACATCATTTTATTCGCATATGACCGTCTTGTGACTGCCAAAACTCGTTGGATAATTACTATTAAAAATAACATCATCGATTCGCTGGAGTAATTTATTATTCCTTGATTTCATTTATTATTTTACCCGTTTATGGTTTATATGGTGTCCTACCCTTTGCTAGATTTACTTAGTTCTGAATTAATGAAAGTAAATTAATGAAATAACCCTATACGACTAATGTCTCCTGGCGCTATTCTAAATCAGTTAAGCGAAAACACGAAGTTCGCAAAAGTATAAATATTTAACTTTTGATTAGAATCTAAGAACTTTTACAATTTTGAATTTTCACCGTGGCTGTCGTCATAGCGACCTGTACTAGTGGTATGCATCTGGTTATCCACTACCCTCCTACTCTATTGGGTAATTGCTAGAAAAATACTCTCTATTCGTGAATAACCGGCTATCATCGTGTCGGTGGGCCGGTGGATTAAATCCAACTTGTATTATTATGACGCAATACTATTAGCGCTTATTCCTCACAATTTCTGGCATATGTGCATGTGTGTCTACCCCGTGTCGTGACGCTTACCATCAGACTCTACAGATAGATGAGAGCAATCGACTAACTCTGCAATCAAAAGGACTTTTAGATCGTCTAGAAATTGGTTTACTCGCTTATCAGATCTGGCGACAAATTTTTTCAATCATGTTGACAACTACCCACGTACTAATCATCTCGATGATTTGGGATCCGTCACTCACTACTCAGTCTACGATTATTATTATCTAACGACTTCTCATCGTCTTAGTGTAGCTCAGGAGTGGCCAACCGGCGGCCCGCGGGCCGTTTGCGGCCCGCATGCTTTAATATTTTGAAAATATAATAAAAACTTTTTAAAATACGATATAATACAAAAAATGTAATAATGGGCCGCCGGTAAATATTGAACAAAATTTATTGTTTATTTCATATTTTTATCTATTTTAACCAATTAGTTTTGTATGCTACATTTTGAAAATTTGCCCGATTCATTATGCTTTATAATCAGGGCTATCAAGTATAAATAGTGCCAGTTTATCCTGTACCTAAGAAGCATAATTTATTTAACATGCACGCAAATGCTTTATTGTTTTTTTAGCGGTTGTCTCAGACCCCACTACGGGCTATTACTGCGCTTCTCCTGTTCCTTAGTTGGAATTAGCACAGAAGCATTAGTTAAAAATTTACGCCTTTCAAACCTGCGGCCCGCCGCATTATTCAAAATTATTGTAATGGCCCTTTTACCAAAAAGGTTGGCCACCCCTGGTGTAGCTGATGATTAACTAGATGAACAACCCGCAGATTATTTTCCGAAAACGTCAGTGGAAATTCTCATTCAAGCCTACGGTAAGAAATTTGATTCATTGTCGGATGATATTTACATTGCTGTCAGGTTGACTCCTTATCGCTGATAGCAGTAACTCAACAATCCAAAATCAAGTCTACAAGTGCCTGAACGAAGGATGTGATCACTAACGTCCCCGCCTCTAGAAGTGCTGGCGGAAGAAACTCAACCTCGTGTCTCTAAGATTTATCGCGAAAATAGCAGGATTTTTGGAATTAATCCCATAACACAGAACTTATATCCATCAGATGTCTGCCTCGACAGTCGCGCTTCTCTAGAAGGAACATTTCTCAAGAGTCGTGCCCATCAACCTCAACGCTTAGCTGAAACGTCGGCAACGTTGTCGATCTTCCTTCTATAGGATGTTCTTTCAAATTGATTGTAAATGTCAAAACGAGGTGATCTGGAATTTTCTCAGAAATTTTTCTCTTGCCGAGGTGGTTTTAGAGATCGCACTCGATGAAAGAATCATGAACTAAATCGCTCTTTCTCACCGGGTTTCCTCGCTCCTCGCGACTCACCCAAGGATAGTACGCATTTCTGCCCACTACCCTTGGGCCGTCGCGAAGGACAAATCGACCCAAACTGGCATGAAATAATTATCAAATAAATGTGAAAAATGCTTAACCTCATTCATCGTCAGACAAATATGGAATACTGATATTAATGTAATTCAATAAGTAAATATTCACCTGGCGACCACGCCGTTTGAATTTCGGATATGATGCCTCGTGATGCGACTCTCTTTAGCTCTAATATTCGAACCGTATAATACTACAATTCGTATGAATCTTTGGTTGGCTTTAATAATTCAAGCTCCTCATATCTTGACATTCCTGCCCATGTGTTCCCTTCTTCATTCATCCATCACCCAGCCACATCACATCCGATCTCCAGGCGACATCGTCGCCAGCACCATGGAGAAAAGGTAAAATATTTCTAATTAAAACTTTTATTGAAATAAAATATTTTGGACTTATCATTCATTATTGTATATCAAAATCATAACATAATACCAATTGGTCATTCATAGATTCAACATAACTTACTAAAGATTCCTTTTGAAGGTGTTGAAAAATCTATTATCCTGAATCGACTCGGATTTTCTTTAACTTAGTTCGGTCTCTGTAATTGATATCGTCAAATTGTAGGTTTTAGTTGTGAGTAGTATTCCGTGTTCTATGCTCGTAGTCTATAAGTAGTTCCTGTAATCGTGGCTTGAAAGTAGTTCCCTGTAGAGATTTTGTTAAAGTGGTACTCTACAGATGTTTCCCGTTCCTTATATATTATTTTTCGTCCAATCAGGACACGATTAGTTTGTAATTTTATTATTTATTATTATTTTTAAGTTTATTATAATATAATTGATTTTAATGACCTTACTTATTTTTTATTATTATTTTATTATTATCTTAATTTTTATTGTTTTTCTCTTATTTTCCTATAAATTTATTGCCATTTTGTTGCGATATAATTTTTTTTTAACTAGCCTACACATTTATTTAGGAATGGTTTTATTTTTATTTTATTTCTTTAATTTCTCGTTTATTTTTTCTTAAATTTTTGCTATTTTATTTTTCTTTTATTGTTATGCGTATTGGGTAGTTCCCTTTTTGTCCTATTTTCCATCTTAAAAGTTTTATTATTTTATTAGTTATTCCTGTTTCTTTTATTGTTATTTGATTTATCTATTCCTATATTCTGCGGTTTTCTGTAAAATTTATTTTTATCCTATTCTATTCTTTTGTGTAGTCCCTTTCTCATCCTTGACTCGATTTTCAACACCTTCAAAGCTTGGCCCAACACATTGAATAGAAGAAAACCCTTTATGAATTATGTCAATTTAAAATTGCATCACACTTATAATATACTGATTCATTATTATGAAAAATCCCTATATGATAATATCTACAATATCTACAATCAAATAGTGAATGTCACCCGACAAACGGAGCCCAATCAAAGAGCTATTTTATATTATTACCGGAAAATTCAATCAATATTAAATGAAAAAAATGAATCTCAAATAATAACTTTTCGTCAACGTTGACCAATATTGACGTCAAAATTAGTGTTCATAAAAATAAAATATTATAGGAGTTCTCTATTTTCAAAATTATGGCAATTAACTCTAGTGGAAAATAAAATTGTGCAAATTCCATCTATCAACTTGCAGTATGGATATCGAAATAAATCAAATCAGTCAAAGCGAACCCCAAGCTCTGCCAACGGAATCGTCTTTTCTAGTGTTAGGGATAGGCCTGGGGCCTTGATTGTAAAATAAATAAAAAATTATTATAATTAGAAATAGTGTAATAAATAATTTCTGAAAATAAAATATAGGTTTAATTAATTACTATAAATAGAAATAAGTTGTATATAGTAATATTTGATTATGCTATATAAATGGTAATTATAATATTACTAATATTATAATAAATAAATAATATTTATTATAAATACTGGTTCAAAACGAGAACCAGGGGCGAATAATTTAGGGCGGAATAATTTAGTGAGAGAAATAATTTGGTTACGAATAATTCGGAGGAAAAATTTCAGTCAAAGAACTAAAATCAGACATTAGTGCATCTAGCGGAAAAAACGTGATTATAAAGGAAATTTTAATTAGATTGAAAAGATCAAATTTTAGATTGTGATCTGTTGCATTTGATATAAATTGCTAAACGAGAGCAATTCATAGGAGAAATACTAAAATTTAGTTAGAGGAGATTTTTTGAGAAAATTGCAATTTCATTCGTTTTCGAGGAAGGAGAAATTCAAATTATTGTGCGAAGAATTATTTCGAAAAAGTAAAATTATTGATTTGAGGGATAAACTATTATCCTGGTGCGATTAAATAATTTAAAGCGAGTACAAAGTAGTGTCAGCTTACTTTCGTATTCTCTGGGTGCCCCAAAATAATTCCCACTTTCTTGCCCAACTCTTTCATCGACTTTGCGATCGTTGTGCTACACAGGAGCCATCGATCTCTTGCAGGCTGAGATAAACAGCAGGGATTAACAAATCCATTATCTTATATTTGTACAATAGTTGTAAATTATTATCTTGTAAATTGTTAAATAAAAGTTTCATAAAGAGAAAAGAGTTTGTTCTTTATTCATCATATTAAACTTATACGCGCAACCACATTAAATATATTATATTTATACTTATTTTTATTTATTTGGAGTCACAGTGTTGAGATCGGTAATCCCCGTTTTTCGATCTTAACATTTTGGTGAGCCCGACGTGATATAATTTACGGGGGGAATAATTATTTTATTTACAAAAGACAAACATCTTTTTGAATCATTGAGTTAAGAAATAGGAGAGTAATAAATTTTAGACCAGGTAATAGAAACCAACAAATCTGACAGATATAAATAATTTACAAAATCTAAATGAGAATAATTTACAAAATAATAATGTGCCAGTAGCTCAACCACCAGCGATAGATTTTATGAGATATCCAACAATTCCGATTAAACCATTTAGTGGAAACCAAGGGGAGTTTCCAGAATTTATGTCCGAATATTTTCAGTTAGCGAGAGCATTAGGATTCCCGGAACCGGTAATGATTTTGAGATTACCTTTATATTTAAAAGGGATGGCGCGGGAAATATATAACGATGTTATAATAGCCGAACATCCAGTTGAATGGAACGTATTGTGATTAGCGTTACAAAACAGAATATTACCGGGGGATGCAACTATAGTGCTGAGACAACAGTTTTATAACAGGCGACAAAATTCGGGTGAGCATGTTGGGGAATTCTCATATCAAATAATGATGTTGGCAGAGAGAGCATTCGGTAATAGGGCCGCCTGAAATGATGCAACTAGAGCATTAGTGAAAGATCAGTTTTGGTCAGCAATGAGAAATGCACTCAGTTTACACATAGGAGATAATTTAGAGGAATTAACTCGCAAAGCGTGTTTAATTGAAAGTAGCATTGAAAAGTCAAATAATTTTGCAATTAGTAGCAACAAGTCAGACATTGAGTGTTTTAATTGTCATAAAAAGGGACATATGTCAAAAGATTGTAAAAGTAGGAATAATTCTCCAGGGGACAAATTATGTACCAAGTGTGGGAGAAAATATTCATGTGGCATCAAACTGTAGAATTTCGGACCTAAATTGTGAGAAATGCAAGCACCAGGGACATGTAGCGTCAGGTTGTAAGGCTAGTTTTGGGGGGAATAATTCAAATAATAACAATAATAGAAATAGAAGTCCCGATAGGAATTTTCGTGGTAATAATAATAATAATAATTTTCAGAGTAGAAATAATAATTTTAATAATAATATAAAAAGGGATGAAGTAAATTCGGGGGGTAAATTTAAATGTCACAAGTGTGGAAAATTTGGTCATATTATGCGTTCATGTCCACAAAATCAGTTATCAAATAACAATGGTAATAATCGATCGAAGCAGACAACGTTTGCAGTAAATTCAGATCATAAACTAACGTATTTGCAGCAGCTTGAATTAGAAATTCAAGAAGAGAGAAACAGGTTAGCAAGACTAACAACAAATGAAACTGATGGGTACGATGAAAATGAAGTTGTTTATATGACGTCAGCCAAAAAGAGGAGAAATAAAAATAATTATGTAGAACTTGAAGTGTTTATGCTTCAAGAAAGTCCACAGGAGGGCAAAGAGGAAAAGACTATGGTCATAGAACCAGAGGTCTGTGAGGGTTTACTGGTTTACAGTGGCTATGGCCATGGTGCCAGAACCCAACAGAGAAATAGAAGGTTTACCGGTTTCACCAGTTAAAAATCGCAAGGCTATGGACCTGGATCCAGTAGCTAATGTAATTGTTCCAACAGAATTTTGGAATAAAGATGGGCTTCGGTCAGTGAGCCGGAAGTTCTTATAGCCACATCATCCATGAGAGGTGAGTGTGGTAGTGAACCAATAAAGGTTAGAGAAGCATCGAAAGAGGAAAGAAATCCCATCGATGACTGTAGAAAAGTATTATTACGCAAGAGCGTATGGCAAAGAGAAATGAGACAGAAATTAGAAAATATTCGTTTAAACCCCGTTAATGAGAATGAGGTTGACAAAGTAATAGATATCATATCAGAGTTAGACAGAAATTAGGAATATCATACAGAATTGAGAGAAATTCTGAGAAATATTGGCCTAAATTGGAAACAAAGAAAGGAATCTGGAGGATTCTACAATTTTTGTATCTCTCCCAAAGGGTTGTTTTCGTAGATATACCATTAACCCAAGTGAAAAGGTAGAAGCATTGGCAAAGAGAGTTTCTGAGTTAAAACCTCAATTGAGATGCAAACTATATTTATTGGAAGAAAAATTATTAGAGGGAGAACCCCTGTTAGATTGTGGTATACTACCAGGGAAAAATATGATTATAAAAGCAAAGTTTCACAAGGAAACTGTTACAGTAGTGGACTTGGATAATGTCCTTACAATAAGCGAGATAGAAATTGATCAATTAAATCAAATATCAGCCGTACCACATAGATTGGGAATCGAGCTGATGAAAAACCCAAGAGATGGGGAAGCCATTAAGATGATAATGGATTGGATACTGGAGTTGCGAATCCCAGTAGATACTCTTAGAGAGATAATGCCATCACAGTTTCAGACACAAGCCAAGATGTTGCTGATTAAAAATGGACATGCTATCAGGCATTTAGAAGGTAGACAAGGTCCAGTGATGTTAGATATCATGATACCCAGGAGGGGACACTTGATACGACAACTCTCATGTTATCATAGAGTAAAGAAACTGAGAAAAAGAATATCAGAAATAGTAAAAGAATCATTCCTAATAATGATACATGGTTGTCAGGTGGATGACGACGAATTTCTAGTAGATGTTGGATGTTTTCCCAATGAGGAATTAGTTGTATTAATACTGGTAGAGTTTCCAGAAGATCAATGGGCAACTTTGAGATTGCCAGATGGAGGATGAAATGCCAAATGAAACTGTACATCCCGAGCAAAAACAAGTAGATATGGATATTCATCAAGAACCCGTAACTACAGTAGATTTAGATGAAGAGATAGATAAATATCTAAAGGAACTTGATAACACTGAAGATGAGTTGGTCGAAATATTTCCAACAGACGAAGATAAGGAAGTACAACTAAATCGAGATTAAACAAACATCGGAGCAAATACTTCGCGACAAGTCGAGCCACCAAGAATTATTAGTTAGTCGAGAATAAAAGGAAGGAGAGAAGGGGTAGACCGAGAAAAAGTCAAATGAACCCACCTCCAAGAGAACTTCTAAACCCAGTTACAATTCAAAATGTAACTAAGCAGGCTTTAGCAGGGATAGCTAGGCAAATTGATAAAAGCGTTGAAGACGCTAGTGATAAAACGGAAACATGGCAAAGATTAAATCAAATATTACGACTGATTAAGCCCGATTGGCAAATTAAGAAAGATAAAAGTTTTAATGTTGAAAAATTGCAGAAAAAGTCAAGAAAGCTATGGAAAAGATTCCAGGAAGTACTACAGAACAAGAGATGTTCGAAGTAGCAGGACAATTCATAGATGAAGGCCTGACGAAAGGGAAAATGATAACGATTCTGACCTTAATCTTTAAAAATGCCTTAATCATAATTAAAGATGATTCATCAAGAGTCCCAGCAGCCATAGACAAGCTGACTGATATTATCGAAGTGAAGTTCGGAACATGGATGATTGAGCACAAGTTTTGGGATATAAAAGAAGCGAAAGGAAAATATGAGTTAAATGAAGAATTGTTGACAGAAAATATTTCAAGTAATCCACGGGGAACAGGTGGATTTACTAGTTGGATGATGATGCTGTTGGTAATGATGGGAATATTGCGACAGACAAATTCCCTAACGGCATATGATTGTAGTGAACCATACTATCGCGAATCTACTCAATAGTAGACACAGTGGAATGCAAGGAAGCATATCCAGATAAAATTGCAAAAAGGGAAGACGTAGAATATCATGTTTATCAGCAAACAGAGTTTTACAGAACCAGAGTGAGGGAATGTCGAATCCAGAGGGCGACGTTTGAATATTACTGTGGATCGAATAGTTATTCAGCATTTTTAGGAGCTAAACTCATTCCCATACCGTTAATCATCCCACCAGAGGATTGTGTAAATGCTTTTCAGTCAAAAACAGTTAAAATAGATCATGAGGTAACAATTACCGCAGAAGAAGGGAAAAGTTGGGTATAACTGCTACCCGGGGAGGACCGATAGCAGATGATGGTTCTTGTCATGGCAGAAAGAAAGTAAGAGGTTCTAACGTAGTAAGCTATGTGGTAACAGTTGAGGATTACACAGTAGAGCTGATCGAGTACGAGGGAACTTTTGAAGTATCCACGGGAAAAATGATGTCTCATCCTAAATGCAATGTGAAATTTGGCTATTGTAAAACCAGCCATGCAGTACTAACGTACCAATCGATGAGAGATTTTTGTGATTTAGGATAACTGAAAAAGGTAGTATTTTCAAGGCTAGATGGGAAAAGTTTTACGTCTCAGGATGCACAACAAAGTGGTTGGGGAGACAAGATAGCTCACAAAACGAAAAAGGAAGTAGTACCGGAGAAAAGCACAGCAGTAGTATTAGTCTCCAAGGACCCAACAGATGCAATTCGTTTAGTCAGAAAGAAACAGACAACAAAATGTGGTGTACCAATCTTTGAAACCAATTACAAGGGAATATACTTAGTATAGCGATAATTTACTATAGTAAATTATCGCTATATAGTTTTTTTTTAAATTCTTTATTTTCTTGTAATTATGTAACCGGTTGTAAACGTTTTGTTTTATCCAAGTTGTATATAAAAAACAGAAACAAAATACATACAAAATATACAAAAAAACATATAAAACATACAAAAAATATATAAAAAATGTTTCCGAATGTTACAGTTCATGTCATTTTTATTTTTTATCGTTCATGTTAACCTCCGGTTTTAAAGGGGGAAGTTATGTAGTAGAATTTTACATTTTATTGATAATTATGGGCCAAAACAGAACCTCAATTAGGTTATTTTTCTTACTCCTGTTTTGGCGCCCCCAACGTCCTGAAAAAAAGAATTTAAAAAAAAACTATATAGCGATAATTTACTATAGTGTTGTTTGTTCCTTTGGAAACTATGGGGTTGAACTTAGGAAGAATCGATTTAGGTAGAATCGATTTCATTCACTTGGGGTTCGGATGCCATTTCTACCAAATCTGCTTCCCAACTTCTTGTTCCGCTAATAAGTCTTGCACATTGTAACAGCGAATTTGTGTACATACACAAAAAATAAATTAAGACTTGCATTCTTGAAATAATAAAATAAGGGTATTCCCAAATTGTATTTTATGTCAATATTATAATTTTCTTTAAAAAAAATAGTGTTGTAGAAGTACAGTGTTATAAGAGGTTTTCGGAAATTTTTTTTTAATCGTATTAGAGTGAAATCGTGTTGTTGGATACCGTGTTGTAGGAGGGATACCTGTATTGCACAAAACCTTACTTAGATACAACAGAAAAATATACCAACAACCAATGGCGACTTAAAAGTTCAGAGAAAAGAATTAGATAAAATTTTCATAGGAAACTTATTTAGAGAAAATTACAGCAAATTTTAATTATAAAACCCAGAACAATCCATAAAAATGGCGAAATCCATCATGGCCGCCGAACGACCTGATAAAAGTTATAAAAATAAATGTTTTAAAAAATGGTTAAGAAAAATTTACAAAAAACCACTTAAAAATTAAGAATTAGATTAAGTTAAAAATGGAATGCGCTGGGAATGCCAAAAATCTATCATGGAGACAAATTTGGCAAAAAATAATTACAAAATAAAATTTTGAAAAATAAAATAAAAATTATTGCGAAAAAATCGTCAAGAAAATTAGTAAAAATCGAAAATAGAAAATTCTAGAATTAAAGTAATTCTGATTTGTTTTACATACATGCACACTAACTCGCACACCAAAAATAAGGTATATATACCGATGCATTTTCAGTCACAAAACACTCTCTTTTTGCCAAAAGTGGTAATCACTGTTTGTGTTAGAAACCCTCTATTGATTTTGAACAACGTTGGAAGAAGTAAGATTTTGCTTGTTAATATATGATTTTCTTCTCAATGTTTTAGAAGGATTGATTGAGATCCCCGTGGTTGACAATTTCAACACGACCTGCAAATACAAGTAAAATGATATATTAACCCGGAGTGGCGGTGGACTGCACTGTGTATACGGTGTAGTGTATCTGCTCAAAAATACTTCGTGGTAACCAACAAAGTTGGTGATAAATACTTAAAAGAATTGTTTGCGGTTACAACGGGCTTTTTGGTTCGGCTGTAGCTGCTTTCCTTACAGAACAACAATAGAGCTTATCGTAGTAACTTTTCTCATGCAGTAATTATATATCTAACCATACATCCAAAATCACTTACTACAACAACCCTAGGATATTAAACGGGGCAGGACCCCTGACTCAAAATGACCACACTACAAAGCTTGAAATTGACAATTGTAATTAACTCTAAACTATCAGGGATTGTAGATAAATAATTAATTGCCCACTTAAACTTGGTAAAAGTCAAAGTATCCCAGAACTAATCTCAATAGGTGTAATTTTATGAGCGTTAAAATGACTACTATGTCTACTTCCTCTGCCTCAACTTGTGAAAATATGCTGGTTCATTTATAAACTACTACCTCTAATTCTAACCTATATGATTTTATACTTAATTTGATACATTTATGACAATGTCGATGGGTTATCTGAATGACTGGCATGAATTATTCAACTACTGGTAACTGAAATTTGCTAACTTATACACTAACAAGTACGAATGTTATAATAAGGTCCATCCAGTATTTATTAATCAACTCTTAATGCACATTGGCAAAAAATCTTTACATGTAATTAACAGTAACACTTTTTAGTCCCACCCGAGGACAACAACTCTCAGATAGTTGATTTGAAGGATGAAGTAAGGGGTTTCTAGGACTTGTCGGGGATAGATATTGTAGAACCAGTGGTCGATCAGGATGATTTAGTAATATGGTGATTAATTCAAGCAATCCAAGTAGTATCACGCTGAACGCCACTCAGAAAATTTGATGCGAACCATTAAAATATCCTCACGTCTATACAAAGTAAAGGATTAAATATTTACATGACATAAAATGTAGATAAACAAATCAAAGGAGAAGTAAAATATTAACCATCAACTTACACATTACAGGATAAAATAAATAACAGTTGTTTTATTAATGTAAGATGCGATCACAAGTTGGGATTTCTGGAAAGGAGGTAGGAGCGGCTGCATGGCTCCAGATTGGGTTAAAGTTTCACTCGATATCTAGATAAAGTAAATAATCAAAACTCTACATAATATAAAAAAATAAAAGACAAAAGTCAAAAAGGAAACATTAATATAAATTCTTTGAATATTATAATTAACATAATGGAAAATAAATTAGTCACTGTGATATCCGATCAAATTTCAAATGGTGGCATGGCACTGGTAGACATGACAAAGTTCCTTTTACCCCAACGACATCTGATCACATTGGCAGTTAATATATATCCATGTCACTGACGGACGACTCTTACGACTCATGAACAACGAACTTAATGATGCATGATTTTTTTTGGTCAACTTTAACACTATCAAATCTTCTGAAATCTTGAAAGTAACCATTCGATAATTCTTCCATTAGGTTTTCTCCAACTGCTAAAGCACCTAAATTACGAGACGGTTAGTCACAAAATAAGGACTAATATATTGGTGGGTTACAGGTACTGCAAAATCTTTACCTCCTCATGCTGTTTCCAGCGTAACCCAGAATACAATTTATAGCTGACCACTTGATACCCGTTGAGCAATCAACGTTGGTACTGTATCAAGGGTTTGGGCACTAGCAAAAAGTGAGCATGCTTAACATACTATAGTTGTCTAGTACCCACTGGGGTTCACGGACTACCGAAAGAAGGTCTATGTCCGGTTTCTTTTCGTCCCCGTGGCAATAATCATCAACAGAAAAAAAAATCAAAAGATACAGACATGGATACACCAGTAAAGATTTATTCGGACAACATGGACAACTTATAGTGTCCTGGTCGATTCTCTTGGTGTAGCCTCTGATCCAGTAGTATGAAGAGTTAATTGGGCCTGGCTGGCTTGCCTTATTCTCGCTCGCGCCGCTTTACCCGGCCGAATCTTCTTCCTCGGGATTGCTGTTGTTGGGGTGCACCCCCTCGATTGGTGGAGCAACTCACTCATGGGTCGGATCTTGGCAATGACCTCTCGATCAAGGTCCTGTTGGTGTACCTTGACCTCCAGCTCCCTCACTCTCAGGCGGAGGGCCCGCAACTCAACCTGATCTTGTGCACTCTGGAGTTGTAATTGAGTGATCAACTCCATCCGTTTTTTCATTTCTGCTGGCGGGAACCAGGTGCATTCGAAATTCCGGCAGTGGGCCTTGACTCGTGTTAGCTTGGCCCGGTATTCCTCTGCCTGTTGTTGCGCCCGTTCCCTATCTGCTCGCATTTCTTCCAGGAGTTTTAGCACTAAAACGAGATAAACATCAATGATTTTCACATCAGCATCGAGGGTCGAGCATTATTATGAGCATCAATGCCAAAAGAAGGTAATCCCCTCGTCGCAGTCCTCCGCTACTCACACCCCCCAAAACCGAGTTCTATGGATCTTACCCAACCTTATAGGGCTGTCAACGCTATAGAAAATTGTAGTCAACAATAATGATACTCCACGTCATGAACATTACTAAAATTCAAACAATCCCCACCATTAAGTTGTCATCGACCACCAAGACACAAACAAACATTAAATAATTATGAACTATTAAGACCTAACGAATAATATTCGAACCCTGGGTCAAAGATGTTTAACCCAGTACATAATATCACACAATACACCCAATAACGGGGTCATCACATAATAATTAGTTTTTATCACAAGTATTTCGTTTTGACATAGCGCGGACGTTAGTCGTACCGCGCCCGCTAGTCTTCGGTCCCGTACTCTCCTTGGTCGAGCTGGCGGTCTTTCGCGGGCGTCCGCGTTTTCCCAGTCGTTCTAGTCCCCGTTGAGATCTTCTTGGGTATTCCAACCCACGTTGGAGAGCCGCGGTTCGTTTTGGATGACATTGGGCTCGGGCGTAGCCGTCGATGTCTTCCAGCTCGCCGGCCAGGACTGATATTTCGAGCCGAGATTAGAAGGGACAATCTTCATGCTAACAAGAGAGGCTAACACTTTGAGCGATTTGGTAGAAGCACAAAAAAATGATGATGAAATCAATATGATCAGACAAGCTATAGAAGCAAAGGCCATACCAAATGAATTCCAGAAATATTGGGAGAAACATAAAGATAAATTCATATTGGAAGAATGTCTAATCAAATACGTGGAATCAAGAGATAATGTAATATTAGTGCCAAAGAAATACAGAGAATCACTATTATTACAATACCACGATGGAGCACTGGGAGGACATCTCTCAGCTAGACATACACTGTCAAGATTGAAAATGAAATACTTCTGGCCAGATATGAAAGATGATGTTAAAAAGTGGTGTCAATCGTGTAAGATATGTATAACCAGAAGGAACACAGGCAGGAAACCGCATGTTCCATTAAAACCAATGCCAGTACCGTCCTCGCCAATGGAGATGACTGCTATGGACGTACTAGGTCCGTTTAAAGAATCAAAGATGGGAAATAAATTTATCATAGTATTTTGCGACTACTTAACGAAGTGGCCCGAAGCATTCCCAATTCCGAATCATAAGGCAGATACAATTGCCAGAATCTTTGTAGAACAAATTGTATTTCGATATGGTGTTCCGACAAAATTGCTTACCGACAGAGGAAAGGATTTCATGAGTAATTTGTTAAAAAGTATAAATGATTACTTTGGTATTTTAAAATTAAATACCTCACCATACCACCCACAGACGGATGGATTGGTGGAAAGGTTCAATGGAACCTTGGCAAACATGTTATCATCATACGTAAACTCAGGTCAGACGGACTGGGATGTACATATACCATCTTGTTTGTTTGCGTATAGAAATGCTGTTCATTCAGTAACGGGAGAAACACCTATCTATCTGATGTATTTAAGGCATAGCAAGATGCCAGTGGATCTTATATTTTATCCGAAAGCCTCACAGAATTGTGATGAGGGAAATTACTTATTTGAGATGAGAGAGAGAATGCAAGAAGCCTGGGAGAAAGCAGGTTTGAACATTCGTTATAACCAAGAAACAATGAAGGAATATCATGATCGCAAGGCAAAGGATCATGGATTTTTGGTAGGAGATTATGTCATGTTAGAAGGACATTACAACAAAAAGGGCTTATCTCCAAAATTAATGAGAAATTACAAAGGGCCGTATCAAATTTTGAAAGTCACAGAAACCAATTTAGTCTTGCAGTTAGTGGCAAACAGAAAAGCAGAACCAATTATGGTTCATGCAAACAGATGTAAAAAGATAGCCCCACCAGAAAAGGAGAAACCAAAATCAGATATTGATGAATTCGAAATAGATAAGAAATCGAAAAAGAAAACGTTAGAATCATATAAAAGTATCCTAAAGGGACAGCCAGAACGATACCCTTTACGATCTCGGCAAATCCCGAAAACAGTTACATTTCTAGCAGTGATTAGTTGTGTTATGATGATTGGACAAGCATTCGAGGTATTTACGCCCAAAGCCAGTCAACATCCAGATATCGAAAATCAACGAACAGATAGAGCATTCAGATTTCATTTAACGAATATACAATGGCATAGATATGATCTATATTTGGTAGCTGCTGAAAGAGGGATATCATTTCACTTGAATACATGGGATCGAGTAAAAGTAATAGAGGGACTTATGCCGAATACAAGTTATCTATTAGAAATCAAGACATTTTTTGCAGACCCAAACGTTTTTGCAGACGGAGGAGATTGTGTAGATAAAGCAGCATGGATCTTGAAGACTGAAAAATTTACCAAAAAAGTGGAGATTTCATATCTTGGGCAGACAGTTAGATTTACTCATCCACGGTGGAAAAGAAATGATACATCTTCCACTCACGACTGGAGGACGAATAATAAAATTGCGTTAATCGTCATATTAGAAGACGACCAGCGAGTCGAGAGATTAGTGCTCAACCACGCGTATCTAAGTAGAAGATGGAAAATCAAACCAGATACCGTGACAAAGGCGAACATTTCGTATCTGGAATTTACGGAGAGAACCGGTTGGTATACAATATATCAAGTAAATAGTAAATCTAATACCTCCCACAAAGGGAGAACTAACTAGCAAAGAAGGAAAGGCTAGATTAGTGAGTATTCCTGGTTGTAAAGGAATAAATGCTTTGGATTGGTTTAGTATTAGAAAGGTAGCGAGTGTAAAACAGCCCCGCATAACTAAATTAATTAATAATTGTAGTTGTCAAAATACGTTAAAGGGGACAACGAGAGATAAAACGCCAACATGGCTATTGTTAATTATGATAGGGGGAGTAATTTGCATGATTTTAATTTTGATATTAGTCACCCTATGGATGTTTAGATTAAACATGCGGGATATTCGTTATTGGGAAAATATTTACGAAACCGAGGTATAGGGGGAAAGTCTCACCATATACTAGGAAGTGTAAATATATATAGTTATTTATTTTATATGTTATTTATATTAGTATCTAAACCAATGTGGGCTCAAATGAGCATCGGTAAAATCAGACATCAGCGCATGTCGACTTTGGTTACCCTGCGAGGGTCTATCACGAAAGTGATAAAAGCTGTTAATTATTTTATTTTTAGAAAAATGAATTATAACAGAGAACCAAAGCCTCCAGTCAAAGCAAATCGACGACACCCATTGGGAACATACAATTCCCAAACTCGAGTTGAAACGGAAGTGTATAGCACCTATAAAGAAGAGTATGTATATCGGTTCATCGGAACCACGGTAGCAGCAAAGATGAATCACCTCACCTCAAACTATTGGTATTATCCCAGGAGAGTGGATATTCCAAACGACTTCAAATTCCCGGGAGGGCCTCGAAGGCAAATGATGATAACGGTTATAAATAACCAAGGTAGACTAAAATTGGCGGAACTATGTGGGGAGTATGGTTCATGTCCGAAATTGGAAAATATTTGGATACATGCGATCAATAGGCCATTCACTGTGCTTATGGCGGGATTAGAGTTACCTGTTGAATTAGAAAAACAGTGTACTCTGGAGATATACCACGCTGATGGACGAGAACGGAATATTATGATCCAGGCAGCGGCGGTGGACACCATAATCGCAGTAGAAATCTTAGACTTCAGGAAGCCATGCTCTATAGTTAGCAAAAACGAGCCAACTTGGATTTATAATGTAAATGAAGCTGATATACAGCAGTGTAAATCATTTGTGAGGAAGAAGTTAACCAAAGCCGAGGAGGACGAGGCTACAATTTTCATATCGGCAGGTTTTGCCAAATCCCGAATCGAATTGAAGGAGACAATTATCCAAATCGCAATTATGGATATGAGAGGAAATAATTTATTGAGTGCGGTAGTGACTCCCAGAGACCCTGTAAAACACTACCAAACGCACCAATACAAGTTAAAGGAACCAGATATTAGAGGAAACCTCGATGAAGATGATTATCATCTGATAAGAAAGATCTGCGATAAGAAAGTACTGGTAGGTATTTTGCTTAAGGATCTGATCTCGGTAGCCAATCTACCAGTGCAGCGAATATTGGGTATTCGTGACCTTTCTGCAAATAAACTATTGGAAACCAGAGGGGTCCCAAAGATTCATGGTCATTACAGATTGGGATTCCTGACAAAGACTTTCCTACGTACGGTTCCCGGAGAACCAAGGAATTTAGTGGTCACCAATGAGGCACTGGCAATACGTGCTGTTTATTTACATATCAGAAACGAATGGTTAGACCATATCACGATACCCCAGGAGGAATTCATTTCTGCAACTACAGCAGCAATAGTTGAGCAGGAAATGACGCAAAAGAGGAGATTACCCGAGCAACCATCTACATCAGAACAACCCCAGCCTAAGAGAAAATCACCTGTGGATCTACCACCGCCTCCAGCTATATCTATTGGAGAAGAAGATGAATATGAAACATGTGCTAGTGAAATGGAGACAGCGAAATCACCTAAACAATCATCGGGAGCTGCCTATCAACCAAAGGATAAATCGGATAATGCGGTCAGAAAAGAAAATCCTGAAGGAGGTAAGGTGAAAAAGATGTTAAAGAAAATGTTACCCATAAAAAGAGACAAGTCGAAGCTAAAGTTAAAGAAAGCTGTTAAACCGTCGGAAGGAACGACAAAAGAGACACCCAGCAGTTTGGAAGATAAGAATAATAAACCTCAAAAGATATTCAGCGAACCAGATGATGACATTATGGAAGTTGCCTTTCAGCCTCCAGTTAAGGAAATGCAGGAAGCAATAAAGGTTAAATCTGAACCTGTGGTAAGACAGAAATTGTTAAAGATTGCCAAGGAGAATATCATCAAGAAACCAGTTTCGGTTGATGTGGACGGTTTCGAACCAATGTGGTACAAACGTCCGGATAGTAAATGGAAACCCAGAGCTAAGGAGTATGACTGCCAACCAGTCACGCGAATGGCAGTCAATAATAATCAAAAATATGATGTTTATGACGTAGACGGGATCCCTTACGTGGTGTCTACAGTCATATTAACGAGTGCTCTGGATGGTAAGCCTTTGGCAGTGAGTTTTGAGCCAGAAGTCTTACAGAAGAGGAAAAAGAAGTTACCAAAAGCCTTTCTTTAGTCTTGGTTTTGTCTTGTTTTCGAGACGAAAATCTTTTAGGGGGTAAGACTTGTTAGGGAAAGGCCTGGAGCCTTGTTGATAAAATAAATAAAAATTACTAAAATTAGAAATAGTATAAATAAAAATTACTGAAAATAAAAGATAGGTTTTATTAATTACTATTAATAGAATTAAGTAATATATAGGAATATTTGATAATACTATTACTATATATAGTAATTATAAAATTGCTATTAATATAATAAATAATTAAAATGTGATATAAATACTGGTTCAAAACGAGAACCAAGGGACGATAAAACGGAGACGATAAAATTGACGATAACTTGCGGACAAGAAAACTGACAAGAAAGCTGGAAAAACATTGAGACAATAATTTAGAAAATTATTATCATTTTAAAAAGAAAACGTGATTAAAGAATCACTGTGTTTATTATAATTAATTTAAGAAGTTCAACATAAGTCTACATCAAAGAAAAAGTGATTAAAGAATCACTGTGTTTATCAATCAACCAGACGACATTCCGATTCAAATTTCAGATCGATTTCAAACTTGAAAAGTGACTATAAATTGTCAAACAGAACAAACAAGAATCAGTGAGAAAATCTCTGGAGAAAAATTTGAACAGATTTGTGAACGAAAAACAGTAAAGGAACCATTAATTTAGAAGGTAAAAGGAGTTCAGTATTCGTGTTGTGTAAGGATAAATTATTATCCTTGTGAAGTGAAATAGTTAAAATAAAGCGAACACAAAGCACAGACAGCGGCTTTCGTGTTACCTGGTAGCCCCAAAATCAGCCCTCTTACTTTACTGTCATCTTTCCAATTTATTTAGCGATCGTTGTGCTACACAGGAGCCATCGATTTCTTGCAGGCTGTGGTAAACAGTAAGGATTAATAAATCCGTTTCTTTTGTATTCTTTGCACATATATTATAAATATCTGTTGTAAATTATTAAATACATTTTTATAAAAGGAGAAAGGAGTTTCGTTTTTAATTCAGTGATTTAAACTTACACGCGCAACCACATTAAATATAACATATTTATATTTATTTTATTTATTTATCTTAATTAAATTATTGGAGTCATTGTGTTAAGATCTGTAGTCCCCGTTTTTCGATCTTAACAATACTGTCAAAACTTGTTGTAATCGAATAAATAGTTTTAACAATCTAATGTGCATGAGGTTGAGTTTTATGATCGTCAAAGACAGTGAAATTAGTATAGGAGTGTTTGGGAAAACAATTTCGGTAAGTGACCTGAGTAAAGCGGACAGATGCCTTCTAACGGTAATCCGTAGACCCATAGAGTACCCGACAATTATAGTGCCGTTAGTGCGCTCACTTTTTGCGAGTACTCACCCACTTGATACAGTACCAACATTGATTATTCAACGGGTATCAAGCGGTAAATGATGTTGTATCTTGGGGTTACGCTGGTAACAGCACTAAAGAGCAAATATTTGATCACCTGTTACCCACCACAACGAAAGAAAAAATTATGGAAATCATGAAATCATATTTATAATTGGTTTTCGAAAATTATATGCCTAAAATACAAAACGCTGAATACAACAACAAAAAACAAAGTTCATTACTCAAACATATGAATGAATCGTATATGAGAAGGCAGCAGTCAACAACACATAACGATATTCCAAACGGAATTCAATCGCATCCAATTTCTGAAAATATGAGTGCAAGCGAGTCTCTCCATACCAAGACCAATTATTCAATAATTAAAATATTTCTGATGCTAGAATTTTGTGTATGTGTTTGTGTAGATAATAATTTTCATTCTATTGTGTTTGTGAATGATCTTATATCGTATACCCCTCTTTCATTGTCAATTATTATGTTTTTGTGCATATGAATTATGGATTTCTTTTCTGGAATTTAATCAATTTCCAATTATATAGTTATTTAACTAAATTATCGAATAATTTTTTGCTGAAAGGCTTTGTACTCATTGGAGGTTTCTCAAATAAAACAATTGTTTTGCTTTTATAATTATTTTTAATGGATGCTTTATGGTTTATGCCCCATTTTATTTCTCATTCCAATACTTTGTGGTATTTTGAAAATATTAATAACACATTTGCACATTCAATATTCAGATTTAAATTTGCAAATCTAATATAAATTATCTGTATATTAAACATTCAAATCATAAAAGTAGTCGACTTGTAATATATTAACTCGTTCGACCCGGGCAGCAGTGCCGGATTAACCATATTGCAAATGTTTCAATTGAAACGGGCCCACTCGTAACTTAATAAGTTAGTGGGCTTACTATGAAATTAATAAATTTACAATATTTTCGGCTAAAATAAAATAGAACAAAAACATATGGATCTTATTATTTTATTTGATATAGCTAGATAAGTCTTGTATCCGTTACAGTCGGGTCAAAATGCACATCTATCTCGAGAAAAGCTGTAGCATGGACTCCATTATTGTTATGATATAGAGTCAATGGCTGTAGGCATTAGTAGCATGTATATACTCGATTGTATTTGAGCAGACCGGGTGATGGGCCTACGATCGTTGGCATCGTTGGCGCAGCATATAATTATATCTGGAAACTTGAAACTTTCATCAGTCAACTGAATGCTACCACAATTTATATCTGTATATATGGTTATAGGAGATAGGGTTGCAGCTGTTGACGCTTGCACTGAGGCAGTTGCATTTTTCGGATTTGTTCAGAAAATTTATGTTTTCTTGTCTGATTCGACATATAGATGGGATCTTGTCACTGTTGAACTCTGTGATGAGTGGATTCAGTAGAGAACTTTTCTAAAAGAAATGCGATCATTACCGACAAAGAAAACACCACTTGAAATGTTGAAACTTTTGAATGAATTGAATCTTCAGACAGGATTTGCAAATGTGTATGTCGCTTTGCGCATTTATCTAACTTTGCCGGTTTCTAACTGCAGCGGCGATCGCTCCTTCAGTCATCTCAAACGCATTAAAAATGCTGTGAGATCAACCCTGGCTCAAGAAAGATTAAGCAGCATAACACTGATGGATATTGAATACGAAATCGTCCAAAGCCTTGACTTTCAGGATATCATTGACTCTTTCTCAGCAATTAAGTCGCGTCGTCGAGATTTTTAACGTTATGCACAACATAGGACGGGTAAGTGTAGCCTAGTATGCGTCCCAATCGAATGTTAATTAAAATTGAATTATGTTAACATTCTTTGGCATTAAAAATGCAATTATATTTCGTAAACATATTAGTACTTTATATATGTAAACTTATTACGCAATAATAAAAAACAACAATGTAAAAGGCGATTAACAATTATACCCATATACAATTATATGTTTCTGCAAGCATCTAAGGGGCCTACACTATAGTTCTGAAACTGGCCTACAAAAGTTTAATCCGGCTCTGCCGGGCAGTACACAAATTGTTAAGTAGCATTGTCTAATTCAGAATTTTTTCTTTTTCTTGTATTTGATCAACTTCCGATGGAGATACGAAAAGCTCATGCTAATCATTAAAATGGCTTGTCTCATCAATTTCAATAAATTAGAAAAAAAATTCAAAAATTCGAAAGATTCTTCTATTACAGTATCAAAAAATTTATTTTTTCCTGGATTTGATCACCATTCGACAGATTTTTGAAATTCTTTAAACGGTAGATCTCGACAATCTCAATTTTTGCAAAAATGAATTTTCAAAAATCACAAAGCATCACCTAAAGCCAATTTCGATAAGATTTTTGATTAGTGTATATCCTAATTAAATAAATGATTAAATTTTTTAAATTATAAATGTTTTGAAAGAAATTTTCTTTACATTTATTGAATTCTTTTCTATATTAAAACTACAATTATGTTTTTAGAAATTGGAAATACGAATTGATGAAATTTTTAAAACTAAAAATATCCGTAAGCCACGAACTTGTGAATTCATTTTCTCATGTATGCACATGTTGAATCAAATATTTAATAAGGATGTTACCGATAAACCGCAGTCCATATTTCCGGATGAATTTTTTTCTTGTAGCAGTCAATGTGAATCTTGTAGTAAGAAATGTGAGTTATCAATGAATCATGCGGGTAGGCATAAAAATGGAGCAAGTTGTGTTCTCACCAGCAAACTACAGAATTACGTTTATTTATGTAAAGTATGAATATTTTTTTATAAATATCTCTTATTAATCTTTCATTTCAATTTTTAGTCATGTAGTCACGGTTTGAGCGGCCCAGAAAAGTTTTTAGTGCCTAAGCCAATGTCAAGTAGTGAATCTACTTTAACTGGAGCTTTTAATTATATTTGGCGTGGAGTGGTAATTGAATGTGAGAAATGCGGAATTCTATATAAATCTAGAGAAAATTGGTTTTATAATGAATCTCCCGATAAACACCCAAATTTAATTCAAAAAATAATTCATTACTGGCCTGGTGATCAATCTCTCATTACAGTACGTTCTCCTTTATTAATGCAATAATTAATTTTTTTATTTTTTTGATAATATATTTCTAATAATTTAAAATTTCTTAATTCTCTATTTTTTTGTTTAACATTTTTAAAAATAAATTCTTTTCTTTATGCTCACTTAAAACCATTTATGAACTGGCCTTACATGTGTGTTGGGTTTTGCCTAGAGTGGTACAAAAAGAAATTTAAAGAGAATTTTGTGTAAATCGATAATAAGGAAAAATTTATTAAAAATTCGAAATTAAATAAAATACAAAAAATAATGAAAAATTGACACATTGCGACACATGTTTTTTTTATATTCATGAATTTTCGGTACAGCTTTTTTCAATGGATTTCAAGTGTACCTATAATCCGTGAATGTCAAAAAAACATCGATATCTTTAAGATAGTATGTCAGTAAAACTTAGGGTTTATACAAGTTATGTTGTCTTCAACTTCTAAATTCATAAAATCAATAATAAATGCAATTAAAATATATTTTCCAAAAACACGCTAAAAACGAATATTATTAAAACAAACAACTTTACATAACTCTCCCCTTCTTTAAGGAACTGCCCATCTCTTAAGCCATTCAATTCGTCTGAGTTTCTTTGTCGTCCCGTCACTCAATTCCACCTGGTGTTCTGACAAAAACTTTGATATGACAAAAGGACCTTCATACTGTAGTTCATCTTTGTCGCGATTTTGTGGTTCTTTCCGAACTAATACTTTCTCCCCCACCGTGAAACATCGATTCGTTCTCTTCTCTGTTTCCATCTCTTTCATTCGTTTGGCTGCTTTCTCACAGTTCTATCTTACCAATCTATGTATCTCAACTGTATCCAATGTCGTCTGAGGCAATGTTGAATGAAGGTTGCCAGGGATATGGCAAAAATTCAGGAGAAGATCGAGATGACGAATGACAATAAATTCAATATTGATGCCATAAGAAGAGACTCTTACGCATCAGTGATGAAAAATGGTAAATTCGAGGGTAGACGAGACCAAAGAACAATTGTGAAGACAACTGCACATCAACGCGACGAACACCGAGAGATTAATCATGAGAGGAATAGACCTGGTAATGGTCGGTTTGTACCAATTGTAAATGAAGACAAGAATGAAAATGAGCGGTATAGAGGACGATACGAGACAGGAGAACCAGAGAGAAGAATACCTACAGTATCGCTTAAAGATATTGCAAGAAGGTTATTTAATGACAGCAAAGGAAGAGATTCGCCTCATCCAGTGAAACTGACACCAGGTCAGTGTTTTTGTTGTGGATAAAAAGGGCACCGGCGTTTTGAATGTCCTATGAAAGACAAATGTCTAATCTGTGGAAAAGAATGTCATGGATTCAGAGATTGTTTTTTGCTTAAAAATAGAAATGGATATCAGAAGAGAGTGGCATGTATTTACGAAGAAGATCACGAAAGAAATAATGGTGATTTCACAGAAGATTTATACAGTAATTACGAAGAAACGATAAAAGAATCAATGGATAAACCAAAAAACAAGGACGATCCCATTGCTTTCATTTCGTCAGTGGGGTCGACACAATAATCAGTAGAAAGAAGCGAAATGAAGACATGATGCAGAAGATTTATGAGACGACAGACAGAAGAAAGTGGAGTAAGATTGTAATAAACATGACGGCGATTGATATGCTTTGGGACTCTGGAGCGTCAGTATCAGTTATGAGTGAAAAAAGTTGGACAAAGATTGGGAAACCGAGGTTGAAGCAGAGCACAATTTCTCTTTGTGGAGTATTTTCGACGGGAATGGAAAGACCATTAGGAGCAATGACGATAGAAGCTGATTGGAATGGAAAAAAAAGAATTATTAATGTTATAGTTGTCAAAGATATACGTCCAGATTTCATTGGGGGTGTAGATACAATGGAGAGATTTGGTATTCGACTGGTAGAGGTAGACAATATTGAAGCGTCACTAGTAGGAATGACATATGTGGACTCACAACGAGAAGAGAAACCATTATTAAAGCTTGGAGACAGGAAGAATGAACAGTTAGACATATTGCTACGGAAGTTAAAGGTATTTTTATGGCTTCAACGTTTGATCTCGGGTTTACGAAAGTTGTTCAACATGAAATGAATATAGTAGGTGGGCCTGTAATGTTACAGCCAAGAAGACAACCAATGCATTTAGAACAAAAGCTTGACGAACTGGTCACAAACTTATTAGAAGCGAGAGTTATTAGAAAATGCAAAAGTGCATGGAACGCGCCACTAGTGATTGTGGCTAAGAAAGATGGATCAATAAGGATGTGTGTCGACTATAGAGGGTTGAATGTGATCACTGAAAAGATATCTTTTCCAATGCCAGATACACGATTTCTACTGGATTGTCTGGCAGATTCAAAATATTTCACATCCATCGATCTAGGTCAAGCATATTATCAAGTTGGAATGGCGAAGGAAATTCAAGAGGTCACGGCTTTCAGTACAAGGCAAGGACAGTTTTGTTTTAACCGACTTCCTTTTGGACTAGCAACCGCCCCTGCGACGTTTCAAAGAATGATGCACTCAATGTTGGATGGAATATTATTTAAGGGTGTTGTTGTCTACCTCGACGACATTCTTGTATATGGAAAAGACAAAGAGGAACACAATAACCGATTAGAGGAAGTATTCAGAAGAATTCAACTAGCGGGGTTGAAAATTAACCCAGAAAAATGTAATCTGTATAAAGAAGAATTGACATTCCTAGGGCACACTGTAAGTGCAAGTGGGATAAAAACGAACGACAAGAAGATTAAAGAGATTCAAGATGCAGAAATACCAGTATGCGCCAAACAATTAAGATCCTTTTTAGGTATGACCAATTACTATAGGAAGTTTATAAAAGACTATGCGAAAATGCGAAAAACCTCTACATGCAGCTACGTCCGGCTGTGAGAAAAAGATTAATTGGTCAGAAGATTGCAACAATAGTTTTGAATTACTTAAAACAAAGTTGTGTGAAGCTCCAATTCTAGATTACCCAAGAATGGATAGAAACTTTATTCTGGATACAGACGCTAGTTTTGGGGCCATCGGAGCAGTTTTATGTCAAGCTAAAGAAGATGGTACTGAAGTGGTAATTGCACATGGGTCGAGACACTTGACCGCGCTTGAAAAAGGTTATTGTGTGACTAGGAAGGAGTTACTTGCTATACACGAATATGTAATGTATTTTAAACAATATCTATACGGAAAGTCATTTGTAGTACGAACGGATCACAAGGCGTTGGTTTTCATGAGATACACAAAAAAACCGATAAGCCCGCAATTTCAAACCTGGCTAGCCAACCTTTCCGGATATGATTTCGATCTTCAATATAGGAAAGGAGAGGAACATGGAAATGCGGACGGAATATCAAGGATTAAAGGGATGCTATGTGCACAATGCCAGACTAGACATGAAGACGCAAAAGAAGAAAAAGCCAGAGTAAGACATATCAGCTCATTACAGAAGACTGAGTCGATGACAAAACTCTTAGAAAAGCAACAAGATGATGTAGATTTCATTCACATGACAAGAGTGTTACAGGGAGAAGAGGAAAAAAATGACTTTAATAAAAAGAAATTTCCTTTCAATTTGCATAACAACATAAAATTAGAAGATGGGTTTTTATTATTAGAGAAGAATGGTAAAGATGTCATCCTGGTGCCGATTGACTACTCAAATACGTTAGTTAAAGGAATACATACTGAAATGTGTCACATTGGAGTAAAGAAATTAATTAGCTATATGAGCTATATGGCCAAACATGCAAGAAACTATACAAAACTGTTTGAGAGTATGTGAGATATGCTGCAGAAGGAAAATAGTGCAGGAGAAGACAAAGGAACGATTGTTGCCGATAATAAGTTCAGAATTTTTAGAGCAGTTGGTCATTGATATAGCACACATGAAGAATGGTGGAGTGTACAAGTATATACTAGTTATCATTGATCGTTTTAGCAAAATGGTCAGTCTAACCGCACTGGAGAGACAAGACGAGAGATCGATTTTCAAAGCCATATTGGAGAAGTGGATATACCGTTTCGGAAAACCGCGAAATTGTCTGTGGTTTTATCGATAGTGGTTTTATGAAAACAAATCTAGGAAGACTGGGTATTACGCAACAGTTCAGTTCACCATATCAGCATCAATCTAACGGTTTAGTTGAGAGAACAATACGGACAGTCAGAGACTTGCTGGCAACATCATTAGCAGGTGGACTAGGAGAACGAAATTGGACGGAGTTACTTCCTCGAGTAGAATTTTGTATCAACGTGACACAACAGAGCGCGACGGGATTTTCTCCATTTGAAATTGTTTTTGGGAGGAAGATTAACCTTCATTCAACATTGCCTCAGACGACATTGGATACAGTTGAGATACATAGATTGGTAAGAGAGAACAGTGAGAAAGCAGCTAAACGAATGAAAGAGATGGAAACAGAGAAGAGAACGAATCGATGTTTCACGGTGGGGGAGAAAGTATTAGTTCGGAAAGAACCACAAAATCGCGACAAAGATGAACTACAGTATGAAGGTCCTTTTGTCATATCAAAGTTTTTGTCAGAACACCAGGTGGAATTGAGTGACGGGACGACAAAGAAACTCAGACGAATTGAATGGCTTAAGAGATGGGCAGTTCCTTAAAGAAGGGGAGAGTTATGTAAAGTTGTTTGTTTTAATAATATTCATTTTTAGCGTGTTTTTGGAAAATATATTTTAATTATTATTGATTTTATGAATTCAGAAGTTGAAGACATCATAACTATTTTAATGTTTTTCTTTTACTTTATTTTGTTTTACTTTCCTTTATTTAATTATTAATTTGGTTTTCCTAATTTTATCTGCCTAATCCTGACAGCCATCTTGTTTCTATTTTTTTCTATTTAATTTTTAATCCCTAATCTAAAATCGTTTTTCCTTTTTAATTTGATTTAATTGTTATTTATTAGTTTTTGTCATTATTTTCCTACTTCAGTTTCTTATTGTTTCTCAAACTTATTCTATTTTATTATTGTTTGCTTTCTAAATCTATGGTTACTTTGTTCTATTTACTTTTTAATTATTTTACATTATCGGTCATGTTTAATTTTTTTTATCTATTCTTATTTTAAGTGGTCGTTCTAATTTTATTTGTTATCATTTTCCTATTTCCTACTATTTTTATTGTTGTTTTGTCGTAGTTTGGTGTGCTTAGTTATTTGAACTGTTAGGTTGCCCTTAGCCCATCATGTTCTATTTTATATCTGATCTAAAAGGGTTCGTTATTTTTTCGTTATTTTTTTTCTAATTTACTTTAATTTCTTATTTTTTTTAGTTATTGGTTTGTTTTTTTACTTTGGTTTCCTGTTACTTTCCGAACTCATTCTATTTGATTTTTCAAATTAATTGCTACTTTTATTATATTTTATTTTAATTATTTAAAATTACTTGTACTTAAAGTACTTGTAAAGTATTTTATTACTTGTTACTTAAATTACTTTGCTTTTCTTAGTTGACTTTCCCATGCTGCTGTTCTTAATGATGTCCTAAGCCTACTTAGGGGATCTAATTATTGGAAATTTTATGTTCCTGGCCCAACATTATGCAATAAATATGATGTAAAAATTGAATATTTTTTCCACGATTACAAATATTGTGTTGTTTTTTCATGGGGAAACAATAGACCAGGTTGAAATTAGATATTTATTAGATCCATTTACTCCATTTGTAAAACTCAATCACAAGACAAGTGTTCAAACCACATGAAAACTAAATCCGAATTTAAAATACCCGTGGTAATAAAGATAATACAGAAAAAATCAGAATGGCACACTCAAATTGATATAGAAGTACAAACCAAAGAATTGTGGAATATACAGATGCAACTGAAAACTGAACTGACATTTTGTTTTGAACACATAATATTTTTATCGTTATTAAATTAAATCTTTAATACATAATAAAAAATATATTAACCTTACTCAATTGTGCGAATCCTGAATAAATGCTAAGTAATAAAATTGCAATTAGAAAATGATACGAATTAGTTCAAATTTTAGTTAATCGATGAGTAAAAATAAGCTGGTTTGAAATAAGTTTATTGAAAAATCCTATTGAATGTGTGTTGAAAATGTAAAAAGATTTGTGTGATAATCCTTATAAAGGATTTTGTCTTGCAGCCTAATCAATCGGATGCATCATGCACCTGCATTTTTTATTCATTTGTTTTTAATTTCGATTTCAATCAACCTGTTTGATTGATATTTGTCTATTGTTTTAATTGTTGATTTTTATTTTCTCGTTTCTTCTCTTCCTGTTTGCCTAAACTATCATCATTTACTTCACCTGATTATTTCTGCAGGTCTGTCTTTTTTAGGGCGACTTTTTGGCTTTATGTGATAAATTTTCTCTTGTGAGTATTAATTTATTAATATTGTGATTACATTTTTTTAATTGTGTTTTGTTTTTATTAATGTTTTACTTGATGTTTTTTTCGTTATTTTAAATAGCTGCAGGCGCTTTCTATGTTTTGTGGCTTCGTCACGATTTACTATCATTGAATAATATTACTCATTTTAATTGTTTGTTTAAGTTTCTGTTACTTGGTTTCATTCTAGATTCACATGATTCTTAGTATGTAATAGCAAAGGCAGTAATAAATTGGATAAAGTGGAAATAGTAGAAAGCGACAAGTTGTTAAAATGGTCTAGAAATGCTATGCAAAATATGTATTGAAATAAAAATTAACAATAGAGAAAGAAAATTATCATTTAGCGAAGAATATCTTTCCGGAAATCATAGGAGAAATAGAGCAACGAAAGACGTTTGGAAAAAAGGTCATGAGCCAAAAGATGAGAATAGTGAATTTATTTGTGAAATTGAAGCAAAATTTGTAATATATCTAAAGAATAACAAAAGAATGAAAATGCTATTGAGAAAATGAAAGTGGCAGGTAAATTACCTGAGGAAATGTCAGACTCTAAAAATTGTAAAAATATAGTTTTTATGGCAGATAAATGGAATATTGGATGCATATTGAACACAAGATCGCAAGCGGGGCATCGAAATTTTTTTGAAAATATTATATGATATACAAATTTATATTTGGACTTGTTTATTTATCAATTTAGAATAAATAATGAAATTGAATGCAACTTATATGTACTATAATCATATTTAATATTTAATATTTACATCAATTTACTTTTAGTCCGTCCATCCGATTGGTCAGCGTTGTGTTGACTCAGTCACCGAGTTGTCATCCGAACTATCAAAGTGGAGCAATCCAGCACTTAAAGTAATGAAAGATACAATTGTCGATGCTTACCTCCCACAAGGAATGCAACCTAATTCTGAAATTAAAAATTGCACCGTATGTAAACGGGACATTGATACTTTAACGCATCCGGTTCACCATTGTCGATTATGTAGGCAAGGAGTTTGTAATAAATGTTCCGATTATTTTTTAGAATTTTCGAGATACGGCAAGCAACGTATTTGTGAAAAGTATTTCTTTTTCTTAAATATTTTAACACAATATTTTAAATTTTTTAAGTTGCTATGAAAAGTCAAAAACTGAAAACATGACGAAAAAATCTTTGCCTGAAGAGACCAATACATTCAAAGCTATTCAGATTGCGAATAAGACTACAAGTATTCTTGGGTCTTTAGCTAGAGCGCCTTTTTGTAATTTTGTGTTTTTTTATGTAAAAATAATATTATTTAGCTGTTGCCAAAATGGTTGTTCAGCCATCGTATTGGCAGTCTGATAGCGAATGCAAGAAATGCCCGATATGTGACAAAAAATTCGATTCCTATTGGCTTACAATACATCATTGTCGAGCCTGTGGTAAAGGAATATGTGATCCCTGTTCACTAAATAAAATACCAGTGCCCGCTAGAGGAATAGACAATCCGCAAAGGGTCTGTGATAAATGTTTCAAGGAAAAACGATATGAATTACCATCTGAATAGTGCCTATTTTATATGAAATTTAGCTTTATACATTATATAATTCTTTTACAGATGAGATACTTTATCATATACGTTAAAAGTTACGATTATTGCTCTAAAATTATTCCTGTAGTTTGATTATTTGATATCAATTTTTGTAAAGTGGATTTGTTTTGGCTTCATATATTTTCGATTTCATTTACTACGCGTTGCATTTAATAACGATTATTAATATAAAAAGAATAAATTGGTGTATGATACAGGTTGGTGTGTAAAATGGAATTTATTTTAGAAATGGCTTTCGTCAATTAAAATTTTGATTTATAATGATTCATATTGAAATCATAATTTAAGGTCTTAAATATTACTTTTTCACAACTTTTTCTATTATAATCTATTAATAATTAATTTTTGTAGGAGTTTTAGGTATTTATTAATAAAAATTTGAATTTATTTCGCTACAGTGTGAGATCTATTATTTTTTAGAAGATTTAGGGAAAAATTCTAGAAATATTAGTTTTTAAATATAATGGTGTAAAATGTTTTTTGACGGATGTCTAACATTAAAATAATATAAACATTACAAGCTTTGTGATACCCAGTGCAAATCCCAATAGTAGACTAGTTTCGAGCTTTTGGCTCTCATCAGTACTATGCGGGAGACGCGAAGATTTCTCTTCGCACCAGGTAAGTATACAATATTGCTGATTCAACTCTATTACATACTTTCACTGGTACATTGATGTAATTTCCAGTGTACCAGGGAAAGTATGCAATAGAGTTGAATCAGCAATATTGTATACTTACATGGTGCGAAGAGAAGTACTGATGAGAGCCAAGAGCTCGAAACTAGTCTACTATTGGGATTAAGCGCAATTTTCTTGATAATTGGCCTCTCATGAACAGTATAAAAAGAGAGCTCAGAAGTGAACAAGCCGCCAATTGGTCGAAGAAAAGTTAACGAACAAATTTACGAGAGTAAAACCAAGAAAACTTTGAACTTAGTGATAACAGAATATTTTTAAAGTCGAGCTTACATCTCCCATTGGAAGATCCCTACGTAATATTTACAGTAGTATTGAAAGGTGCAAAAAGGGGTTGTATCAAGTGTGGTGGAATAAATATAAAGTGTAACCAAAGTGTAATTGTATTAGTCTTAAATAAAGATTTGTGTTGGGTGTTTAACTTATTTTAAAAGGACAATAAGGAGTCAGACAGTGATACCGACTTGCAAAAATACCCAACAGTAGTATGGAACACAATTTAACAAAGGATTAATGCTATGAACAAATTACTATAATCAAATGAATGTGATTTAATGAAAGGATCCAAAATATTGAAATCTTTGGAAGCCTTTATCGATAACTTCAGGTAAGACTTTGTGAAAGTTAAAAAGAAGCAAATGAATTATCAGGTCTTTCATTCAATATAGAAGAGGACCAATTATACAGACGGCAAAGGAGAAACTGTTTTTTGATTTCAGAATATTTTTTGGTTCATACATGTCAAAAGAACAAAAACAGAAAGCAATAAAATATTTTGTGGATATTTTAAAAGATAGCATTAATATTGATATATTCGAAAATGAACTTGAACAATTTTCGTTGTTTCTGAAGGAAAATAAGGACACCATAAAAACTATATCAGAAATCCATAAAGCTTCAAAAGAAATGTTATGTACATTTTCAAATGTAGAAGTATTATAAAAATTTTTAGAACCATTTCATTATCTAATGTATTGGGAGAAATATTGTTTTCTGTCCTGAAAAGTGTGAAAAATTACATGAGAAGCAATATAGGAGTAGACAGATTGAATGTTATGGCGATTTTGTATATAGAGAAAAATATTCTTAATCATATTAATACAGAAAGATGAATTTGCGAAAATTAAAGTAAGAAAAAAGTGTATATTACAAATTGTTATTTTCTTTGTTTCCCAGTTTCTTTAGCTCCTCTCTAATGCTACGTTTCCACTGCAAGTCAAACAAAATTTAAGTAAATTGGTTTACTGAGTATTTGTATTATTTTTTAAATATTTTAAATAATTTGAATTGTTAAAATAACTTTTAAAATACTTTATGAAAAATTATTTGAATAAAGTAAATTTTTTTTAAAAAGTACTAAAATTTGGATAATTTCGTTTTATATAAACCTAGCTTAACTTGTAATGGAAACATGAAGAAAGTTGTTTTAAATTGTTGGAATTTTTAAATTACAAGTTAGGAAACTGATTCAGAAAAACATTTTTATTTTTTCTCTAATCTGATTTTGAGGGCCCTGTTAATTTTACCGCTTAAGGCTCACACTTGACTTCATTCGCCATCTACTATGATGAGATGAAAATCAATAGCGTTCTAACATATAGAAACATATCTACTTACTCTGGTGTTATTTTTTGCAAGTGCAATGAGATACACTACTCTATATTACTCCTAAATCTTATTTTTGTTTATCGACTTGAATTCAAATTTGTATTAAATGTTATATAATCTTATGTTATATTTATGCTTTTCTCCTCCTGTAATTCTTTCTTTTATTATATATTTTAATTTGTTTTTATGTTTCATCATTTTGTTCTAATGATTGCTAGTCTTTCGTTTTTATTTGGGGTTTCCTGTGTTTTGATTTCAAATAGACTTACGGCTATATCTGCAAGTTGTGTTCACGTTCCTTGGTCAAAAATCCACATTGACTTTGGATCAAAATCAGTTTTGACCAAACACTATTTAAATTATCCTGGTCGGTTGAGTAACAGAGCTCTAAGACTTACCCATTGTGTGAGTAATATTGTGTCATGAGGGTACACCAAAAGTACTTATTCGTGCATTATGTTCATATTGGCACAACTGCCAACCTATCCAACTTTACCTAAAAAAGTGTTACTAAACCCTTTATTCGATATTGCATTTTAAGTGCAATTTAATTTATCATAAATAATAAAATCAGTTCAACTCTATAATAAAACTTCTTTTGTCTTATAATTCTTTTTAAAAAGTTATTATTCCAATTATATTAAATAAAGCAACCAGTTCAAACGTCTTCGATACTTTTTGCAATATAGAAATCAAACTCACTATGCTAGGAAAATATAATTAATTGTCTAAGAGGCCAAAATATCATTGCAAAATTTTGAAAAATAAATTTTCAGCATTAACAAAATAAATTGTTTAACAAAAAATTTATAATATTTGAATAACTTCATTTAGATAACGATATAAACTTTCGCTTCCAATTAAAAATAAATCCATTAATTAACTAAAATTATTTATAATTATACCTAATTATAAATTTTATAATAATAATAATAAATAATGATAAATAATAATAAATAATAATAAATAATAATAATAATAATTAATTGAAGAGGTAGAAACCAAAAATAAGGGCAAACCCATTACAAAAGTAGAGATCACTGATTATATATTATACATGGAAATCCCAATGTCAATCTCTCAGATCAATATGGTAGATAAAAAACAATGAAAGCAATATTAAAAAAATCAATTAAAAATCTATTATGGTAATATTAATAGTAATTTGAAAAGCTGAAATAAGTCCTTTATTCTAGACAATGGTTGAATCTAGAGGTAGCCGAAGTTTAATCTGAGATCGAGATTATCGTCCACCCCTCGGACCAGATAAGGCAACATGACTAGAACGTCTCAGGCACTGTTGTCCACTATGAAGGTGTAGAAATCACACTGGGTGGAAGACAGCAGTGGAATCAGAGCCAGAGCAAATTCAGATTAATTTTTGATAATAAAGCTAACGAGAGATACACTCAGCGGCTCGATATCCTGATTCAGCAGTAATAAAAAGATCGTCGAATACGTCGCGCAAACTGGCGAAGGTTGGTCTATGTTCAGGACGTAAATTCCAACATTGAAGCATAATTTCATATATATAACTGGGACATTGTTTTGGACTTGGCATTCTATATCCTGTCTCGATATTTTGAAGTGCTTCGGAGTTGCTCATTGAAGGAAATGGGACTTGACCACGGGTTATAATTTCATAAATTAACACACCAAACGACCAAACATCGGATTTTGTGCTAAATTTACCCCATAAAGCGGCTTCTGGTGCTGTCCATTTTACTGGAAATCGAGATCCTTGGCTAGCTTCATACATTTCACATCCTGCATCAATTAAACGCGCAAGACCAAAATCGGCGATTTTGCAAATTTCTCCTTCGCCTACAAGAATATTACGAGCTGCTAAATCTCGATGAACATAGCCACTATTTTCCAAATATGCCATTCCATTTGCAATCTAAAATATAGAATTGGATTATATTATTTACTTATAAATATTCAGCAACTAAAATAATTTCATTAAAATAAAATAACAAATAAAAAAAATAATTTTCAAAGTTATTCTTAATTATCTAAGTGCAAGCCCAAAATGAAAGTTATTTTAGAAACAGTTGGAAATCTTCTACCCGTAAATATTAGTGAATTCAAAATTAATATCCTTCATTGGATTTCCACGAGTTATTGCCTATTGTAACAATAGCTACCTTGCGATTCATGCCAACATATCAACATGTTAAACATTGTTAAAGTACACTGAACGTAATAAATTTCTCACTGTTTTTCCCATTGGAAACTGCATAATTCTAATGAATATTTTGAGGAGAACATAGAATAATTTGTTCCATGAATTTGCTGCCAGTTTGTATGCAATTCATATTGTCGATCATTTCAATGATATGAGAAATTGGAATGTATTTTAGATTTTATTACTGCGAACATTTAAGTCGCTTTAATTTACGCGGAGTTCGTGGTAAATTCATTGTAATAGAATAAAAAAATTCTACAAATAATTTAAATAGTTAAACTGATGAATTAGATTACAAACAGAAAAAAATACAAATGAAAATGTTTAGAAATTTACAGAGACATTAAATTCCTCTTTTAATTTTATCATTACAATATGTGAAGTAACTTTATATTATCAATGTTCCAACATTTTTGTTATTTATGACCACTGAATTATTATCATAATTTTTTTTTACTTTAAGAAACACTTCCATAATTTCAAACATAAATGTAAATTCAATTAATTAAAAAGAATGTGTAAAATATAAGCTTGATATAAATTATACAAATAAAATTATAAAATGTAAATAAATAAAGAGGGTACTTCCGTGTTATCTTACCCCCAAAAATTAAATTATAAAATACAATTAAAATAACAATATAAAAAATGAGAGAATACATTATTGATGACGTTATTGAACATTATTGAACATGAATTTATTAAGGCTATCTGTGATTTATGTGAGTTTATGTGGAGCAAACGTGTCGATGTGTTCGACACTATTCTCAACGACATTGTGGTTTTCTGGCCACCTGGATGACCATTTACAAACTCTTTACAAACATTTGCTGAGTTTGTAACTGTGATTTAGAAAATAAATATAATAATTATGTGTTCTTTTTTAATTTAATTTTTGGGGGTAAGATAACACGGAAGTACCATAAAAAGTAATAAAAATGAAAAATCATAATATTAAAAGGTATATTAATAAATAAAATATTAATAAGAAAATATAATATTTTGATTTCAAACATCAGTTAGGATAATATTAATAACATCTAGCGAGGCCGCATTTTAAATTGGAAGTTAAGCACTGATTATTGTTTATTAATCATGAGGCAAACTATTTAACCAGATACAGTGTGAAAATTGACAATGACAGAAACGTATATAAGATAAAGAAATACCGAAAAAAACAGAAATATATTTGTCTGGAGCAACAAAAACTCTCAAAACTGTGAACTTTGGTGTCATGGAAATTGCACAATATTTTTCAGAAACTTCTGAATCAACGCAACAATTTTAGTTCGTGGCATCTTTCCACCATAAGCTATGAAACTTTGGAATATCTGATTCACAAAACACCATATTATTTGCTTCAATCACAATAAATCCATGCATGTGATTGTAATGCAACGATAGTGATAATGCAGTGTAGTTAATGAAGTTGCTAAAATAGTTTGAAGATGATTCTACAACTCTGCCGACGCATAAGCGTAAACAAAAATGTTATGTACGGCCAAGTGCAAAAATAATGGCACTGCAAATAAGAAATAATTTTAGAATGTCAGTGAAATATAATAGAATATAAAATTGATATATGGAAGAAATTAAATTCTGAATGAAACCGAGTAGAAAAGCTGGTATTTTAGTTCAGTTGTTTTAGTATTAATTTTTATGATTTTTGTTCGATGATAATTAATAAAAAAGTTGAATGCAACCACCGATTTTATTTCAAATGACATCCAACAACTATATCTTGGATAAAAGCATTAAATTAAAGATGTTACTAATAATAAAGTATTTGTTAAATATTTAATGTTTTGAACCCAGGCCAGAGATGATCTTACTAATTGCAATGTCTCAGAGTTCATTTACAATTCGATCTAAGCAAGTGAAATATTAATATTATATGATTTCATTTACTTTCATTTAATTTTTGTTGTTTTTGATTTACTACAAAACAGTGGTAAAAACTAGAGTAGAAAATTAAATGACGATAAGAGTAAATCATGGCTTCCAAATGGTGCTCCTCGAAAATGTTACAAGTGCTCTGTCAAACATGAAAGATTGATTTTTTAATAATGATTTTTTCTTATTTTGTTTTTTCTTGTAATCTTCATAAATAAAAACAATTCTCATACACATTTTATTGTAAAATCAGATATTTTTATGATTTTGATGCTCAACAAATTTGTCTTATTATTAAAAGTGCTACATAACTTCGAAAATAGTTTGAACCACTATTGTAAATGAAATAGATCTGTAATAATACTGTAATTGTTCTTAACTTTTTATAACATTATTAATTTCATTTCATTAACTAAACTGCCTTTGTCAGAATTTTTCTCAATGTTCATTCTAATGTCACTACTGATTTTATATCTTCCTTTTTTAAGAGGAGTTTGTGTCAACAATCTAAACCCTGGGAATTCTGAAATAGAGCTTTGAAACATGTGTCTGAATTTTATAGATATGATGTTTTTAAGTTTCTTATACTCTCGATAAGATTCTCTATATAGGCTTATATAGATTAGGCTAAATGAGATAAGATCATTAGTGGCTTGATTTCTTATTATTTTTGATTTTTATTGAAAGTGTGGAAAGTGGATGTAATTATTTGTCGTAAAATATACACCTAATTCCTTACAACGCAAGAAGTTTAAATATCATGTTAAACCTTATTAAGTTAACACGAATTGTTTAATAAGTTCAGAAATAACTACTAATTTTAATACAGAAGACAAGACAGAATAATATCCAATTGTATATCAAATGAATACACAAATAATAAATTATACATGTTGAAATAAAAAATTGAGCAAAATTATAAAAATGACCAAAATGAGAGGGTGTATATATAAAATGAAGGGTAGGTTATTCCAGAATTATGAGAAGTGAGAGTGTGGGAACGAAAGGGAAAATGAGAAAATAAAAAATCAATAAAATGAAACAATGAAAAGTCGTTTTTAGTTAATAGGTACCATTTAAAAACTAAAAACAAAAGAAATTGGAAAATGGAATTGCTTCATCTTAATAGCTTGTCAAAGATAACAATTGGATCATCGGGGAAGTTGAAAAGTAACTTAAAATTGTAAGTCTCGACAGCTGTCAGAGATAATAGAAGAACTTGAAGTGATCTAAAGGAATATGCTGAAAGTAAAAATAATTATCTGTGCCACTATAAAAGTGAAACACAGCTTTGATTAAAGGACACAATATTTAAAAAGAAAAAGGTGGACGAGAAAACAAAATTAAAACGAAACGCAAAGGTGAAAACAAAGTAAATTATGAAATTATTGGAGAAAACATTGTCAGGCCGGAAAAGAAATTTAAAGCAACTTATTAAAGCTATTAATCACGAGTATTGAATAATTTCAAGTTACAGCCAGGAAAGTAACTAGATCGATTCTACCGATTGTCAAAACGAGAAACAGTAGTTAAGTGATTGTGGTTATTCCGAGTTGTATTACAGACGTGCTATTCCTCCCGAATGGCTGCAATAAGGACTGTAATATCGAATCATTTAGTGTCGTAAATCGAAAATCAATAGTTCTGTTCAATGAAAATTCATATTGTCTGGAGTTCGTTATTGCTGACAACTAAGGCACGCTTTGGAGTCAGATTAATAATTGTTAATTTTACATTTCGCCGACAATCCAAACCTACTGTTAATTTTCAAGTAAAAATGGATTAATCGGCCAATTAATGTCTTATTTAAATAATTTTATTGGAATAAATTGGAACTTAAAACTGCTATTTAAAATGTAGTGACATCCATTATATTTTCTCTTGATTTTCCCATGCTCTAGTAATTTATTAAAATGATTAAACTAAAATTTCTAAACACATTAATTTTGATTGTTATCTCTTATATTATAGAGATTAGAAATATTTCGCATTAATGTGAACAGATGTAACCTTAAAAAGTGTTATTAAAAAATCTTTTATAAAAATTAATCTTCAACGAGTTAAATAATATCAGTTATTTTCGTATTAATAAAATTGAGAAATTAGTCTAGAAATCTGGTATTATTTTATCAATTGTTTTTTCCCAATTTTATTAGCTATTCTATAATTAACTTTATTTTGAATACAAAATTCAGTAAAACTTTTTCATTCGAATATCATTAATTTTGAGAACATATTTAGATATAAAAATAATCTTTGAGGTGATTCAGAAATGTTGATTGCCAATTAACATACGTAGTGCATTCAATAAGGACTAGGTACTAAAGGAAACCAACAGGATATATTTTAACATTAGAATAACGAGGGTGTGATGCTTTATTTGTCATTATAAGACCCTTTGTGTTCCATACAATTCCTCCAATAATGCAATAGTTTCAAAAAGGCCTTTTGAAGAAAATCAGGCTTTGATTCTTTAAGAATAGTTTTACATCCTGTTGCAAATCTGCATCATTTTGGTAGATTTTCTTTCGCAAATGTCTGTGAAATTGATTCACAACTCTTTTTCGGCGAAATCCTTACAGATTTGGCCACTTTGATCCCAAAAAATTATCAACATCAATGATTTTAGATGACCCGTTCTAAATCTAATTTTCCTGAAACTCGCTTCCCCAGGGAATTTCCATTCGCTGGACCCACGATTTGTCTCGGGAATATACAGGGATAAATGTGTTTCATTCACACTAATAATATTTTTGAGAAGTTAGTCACTATGTTCATCAAAAATGAGGTTTGTCTGATAAAAATCCGGCATTTATTGCAATCAACATTTTAAAAATTGCGCGTTGATTTCTAAATTCGATTATTTAAAAATTTTAAATCATAGAATATTTTTCATGAGTTTAAATTAATAATGATAATATTATTAATAAGATTTAAAAAAAACAACAATAATTATTGCTATTAAGCAACTTTATTTCACACAATTAAAAAATTAAAACATTTAGTATAAACAATTAACGCAGCCATTTGTGGTCAAATCAAAATTACCATAAATTTACTGCAGTTAACGTTGGAAAATAATAGCTGAAAGAAAATACCTAAATTTAGAAATTTTTACATAAAAATTTTGAAACTGAAAATAGAATAATTGGTTAAAATCGTATATAAGAAAGTCTAATATAAATATCATTTCATCAATGGAATCATTGACAGTGATTAAATATTTTACAACAGTAAAATGATCATGAATGTAAACAGTCGTATGTAGTTGTATGTATTTACACAGACGTTCATAGGAATTTTTTAAGAAGCGAAGTAACACTGAATTTTTAGAACATTAATTTTTTAAATATTTTCTGCATAATCAATAAATTACAGAATCAAAATTCTTAGAAATTTATAATAGTTTCTGTGTTCCAATTTCAGTCCAGAAATAAATTCTGTTTCGTCAAATTTCTTTTAAATATTTCCTGTCAGGCCGTTTTCAAGTCAATCAAAATTTCAGATATTTATTGAATTTTTTAAAGATAAAATCCTTGGTATGATATGAGATAATCAATAGGGAAAAATCCAAATATTAAATTTATAAATCATTAATTTTCAAATAATGATTTTTATTTATTGATTCACAATAAACATGTATTTGATAGGTTCCTTCCTAATTTTAATTTTTTTTAATTTGGAAAATAAATAAAAACATGTAAATAATTAATTAAATAGTTTTTATTTAATTTTATCAACGTATTTACTGTAACAAGTCCATGGAAATTCTCAAAATGTACTCAGAAAGATCTCTAGTCTGTCCAGATCCTATAAAGGAAAATGAAAAATAATCCCAATAATTGAACACGTTCAAAGGCATATACGAGTTTTGGCGTTGTGAATCGCAGTTTTTTTCATTAAAATTCAATGAGAAGTAAAAATTATTTATAAATGCTAAAAGAATTTTCATTAATCTAAATCAAACAAGAATATAAAAAGGTTTGCTTTAATAGGATGGAAAATCTTCGTTACGCAGGATTTAAAAGAGGTTCATAGACATAGCCTGTAAAGTATATCTGATTTTTTTTCCTTTTGTGTTAGAATAAAAAATAAAGCCTGTTAACAAAAATATCACAAGGAATAATTAACTTATTTCGATTAAAATAATTTTGAAAAATCACTATATGAAATGGGAAAATTAGACTACAACATTTCAGCGTCATTTAGAAAGATGTAAAAACTGAGTGATACATTTGTGAACACTAAAAAATTTGATAAAATTTGATTACAAAATGTGAAGAACTATTTTATTTCTTCATATTATTTTACTGGGAATTATTGGAACATTGAATTAAGAATGAATTTATTGAAAGCGCGGTATATTTAATAATATCTTATAACAAATTTATCAAATTCAATATTCATCAAGGAAAATTCAAAAAAATTTTAAATAAAGTAAATATTAATAAATTTTTATATTTTATTTAAAATTACTTTTATGATTAACTGGATTTATTAAATTGAATTTTTAGGTGTTATAAATTTAAAATATTATTTAAATTTTTTAATAAGTTAGAAGATTTATTTTGGTACAATATTTTTAGAAATAATATTCAATAAAAATATTTATTAAAAACACCTGTATTTATGTGTTTATTTATATTACTTTTATTATTCAGAAATATCAAAGAATAATTAATTAATTTTTAAAACATTCCCGTATAATTATTATTGAGTAAAAATGTGATGAAATAATTGCAAGAAAAATTATAAAGAGAAAAAGAAAATTTTATAATTTAAATACAATTAATCTCATATTTCCAGTGTAAATATATCATAAATACACACTTGATAAAGGCTGTACCGAAATATCATATACCTTATATATTGCTTTGATCTATAGCAGTGGTTCTCAACCTTTTGTGTTGGCGACCCCATTGATATTTTTTATGATGTCGCGACCCAAATTTTTTTAAGGAAAATATAAAACTTATAATACTCGCTGGAGGAATAATTGTTTTTGTAGAAAAATTAAAAATTTCATAATTGTTTGACGTTTTTATAAAGAATATATTTAAAAAGTTATAAATGCAAAGTTATAAATTACAAAAAATTATTTAAATTCCATTGATGAAATTCACTAATTGGTCATTTTTAAAACGTCAGAAAATTTTTAGAATGATTTCTAATAATTTCAGGGAAATTATTTATATGTCAAACCTATAAAAAAATATAGATTCTATAGCCTTACAAACATTAATATGAAAATTATTTAAATGAATAAAATTGATTAGGAACAAGAATATTTATAAAAAAATATTATATAAAACTTTGATAAGAATGTTGAGAGAAAGTGAAAATATTTTCATAATTAAAAAAATTCATCTCATTTTGAATTAATGTAAATAAAAGCTTAATTTTAAATAATGATGCTTCGAGTAATTCTTGTATTTTATCATACCCATGCTCTGTTTTAAAAAGAATATTTCATTTTATAACTCGTGTTTATTGCAATAAGGGTTCAGAAATCTATATCGTAACGTCAATGTTAAGAACAAATTTCAAATCTGAAATTGATAATCTGGAATAAAATGGAATCGAAATCGACGCGAATTTCACTGTTTATAAAAAAATTTTTCTGTAGATCAAATGTAGAAAATATGTTCAAAATTATTCGAGAATAATAGAAAAAATAATAAGATATAATATAAATTAAGATTCTGGGATCTGATTGCAAAGTCATCGGATTCAATTACGGATGGAATCGTATTTCTTACTTGTAGTGATGAGAACCAAATAAGCTCGGAATTAGTCTACCATTATAAATTTTATTTTAACTAAACCACTCACCTGACAACTTTTAATTTCAAGTGATACAGGTGACCCTCCTATAACACGGTTTCAAAATTGAAGTTATTTCTATGTACCTTAAAAAATATGTGTATATATTTTAATTTTTGGAACTTAACTACCTTTTTTATATTAGCCCTGAGTCCCATATAACACGGTTACACACAACACGCCATTATCTTATCTACCGTGTTATAGGAGGGTCACCTGTAATTTTATTGTTTTGAAAACCAAATATGTAAATTTTGAAATATTCCAAAAAATTATTAATAATCATTAATTAAAAATATTCTTTTAATAATTTGATAAAAATATTTAGAATAAATTGAGTCTGAAAATATTACTGCATTTGGATAGCAGCCAAATACTATGAGATTTACCAAATAAGTTTGAAATAGTCGATATAGTTATTACAAAAATTTCAAATAAGAAAGCAATGATAATTGTTTTCATTTGGATTTGATTGGAATTTAAAATTGGCTAGAAAAATATTAAACCAAGAGAAATTAAATAATTAAGCGTAAAACAAAATATTACGTTAAACCAATAAAATTATTAGTATAAAATTTTAAAAATTATTTTGAAAAATACCAGATTTTTTTATTTCTTTTTTTAGATAATTGAAAAATATTTTTTTGTATTTAATGCGAATTTTCAGCACTGCCTTTTTCAAAAGTTTGTTGGAAAAGTTTGTGTCGAAAATTCGTGTTAAGTATATAAAAACATTGATCGATAATCTAAAAATTAAATTAAATAAATAATTGTGAAAAATATAAAAGATTTTATTGATTACATTTAATTCAAATTTTAAAATAATTAATTTAATATTTATAATTAGTCCTTCGATTACTCAGATCGCATAAAAAAATTAGAAAAATCAATGATTTTTTCGATTGATTCAACATTAAAATCTACGACACTAATTCTTTGATACGTTTGTAATAATAATAAATGTCTGCCAAAGGTAAAAAAATAGACTAAATATCAATGTTGTTGGATTATGCGTATTACAAGAGCCTTAACATTTTTATTACCATGTTCTGTTCGAATTAATGTGAAAATGAAAGTAATTATTTCGAAAAAAACTATGACACTTAAAGATTTGAATAATTCTAATTTTTCAATATTTGCATCATTCCACAAAATTTATATTATTATATGTACATCATAATTAAAATCTGATTTCCCCCTTTCAAAAGAAATTTGATTCAAAAGATGCGTTCCCAAAATTTTTATATATAATACTGAAGTGATTATCTCGTGTTTAAGATTCAGAATTTTATGATGATTATTTCATCCTTTTGATATGAATATTCAGTTTATTCCATTACTCAACATTATCAACGAAATGTGCAATTATCTATTCATTTCTCTACACTAGAAAAAATGTCAATAAAAGAATATTTTGAGCTCGTATAAGGTTATACTAGATCAGTTATATTGCTTTTAGATTAACGTTGTCCAAACCGCGGCCCACAAGTTATCAATAATAAATCATTATTTGGAATGTCTTGAGAAAAATATTATGTAAAACGTAATATTGTAATTATTACCTACATTCATGTCAACATATACTTTCTTAAAAATGGAATCGTTAGCTTGTAGTTCAAGGTTTCTTATTTAACAAGAATACCGATGGTATTGACGGCAAGGAACTCTGGCGTTGTGAAAAAAGAACGTGCACTTGTTCTTGAAGTTGGAGTTCTCAAGAATACAGTCACACGTCACCAAGAAATTACCAAGAAATCTAAGTAACCTTACAATTCAACTTTATCGTTGTTAATTGACCCTAAGCATAACATCTGGAAAGAAAGAATACGTCCAAATAAAAGAAGCAATTCACATGATGATAGTTTATTATAACAACCAAAATTCGGTTACATATTTGGGAGATATTATGTTAGTCAATTATGCATTATTTTTATCGATAACTTCAACAAGATACAGAGAATTATTTTGTTCGAAATAATTCCAAGTCGATAGCAGTTGCTCATTTCGTATTATGTTGTTATAAAGTATTTATTACTACGAGTTATATTTATTGTTTCAGCTAATTTTGAGATTCAGTCAATCAAATTGTTACGGTGTACAAGCATTGTAGCAATTGGCGTATTTTAGATGCTTAAATACAGTACTGTTTGAAGATTTTATTTTCTTGGCAATCTTATGAATTGTGTATTGTGGGTTTGATTCATCAATATAATTGTTTGATCATCGTAAATCCTGGATGTTCTGACAGACGTTCGGCTACTTTACGATAATAATTTCCTTATTTAAATTAATACTTTAACTACCAAACGTTAAAACCTTAGTTTCTGTCTGAGCACTGATTGCTACACGACTAACCGCTATCCAATACTGAACACTTTTTGGAAAGTAAAAATATGAAAAAAAACTATTTATGAATTGATAAAACATACAAATAAATTATTTATAGTGTTTAATAAGTTTTTAAAAGATGGGACTTTTCAATCAGGTTGAGATTTCCTGTTCTTTCTTTTTCCAAAATTAAGAAAAGTATCTCCGTAAGTCGTAAACTATGTTTGTTAAGAATGAAACAAAGCTTGAAAGTATGAATTTATTTAAATTCAAAATTTGCCGTTGTCTCGTTTAATAAAACAACACGACGAATTTCATAATAATAAGACTCAAATAATCAATTATATCCGTACATATTTTAATTTAATTTAATAATTTACTGTATTTAATAATTTACTCATCTTCATTGTGTAATCTTCTACCGCCAACTTTTACTCGAGGTTTGTAATATTCTGCAATTATTTCCATGATCAACTCTATTTGAAATTAAGCGAACAAAAGATTTGCCTACTAACAATTTGATGAAGAACGTATGCATTGTAGAGGCAGATAATAAGAAAGCGAAACAATTGTTTTTATACCTTTTTTTGATTTTATGAATTGATTTAACAGGTACTTAACACTGTATCTTGTTTGTCAATTGTGCACATATTTGAGTAATAATCGAGAATACATGTTAGTTTTATAATAAAATTTACAGTTCTAAAATTTTTTTCTAGTAGTTAGATATTCTGCAAAATGGAATTTGACAATATCTGTACTTTACCTCTTGTACTGTGATTTTAGGTTCAACATTTTTTTTGTAATCCTGAATGAAATTTTACCATTTTCTAAGTTTCCTAGTATTTTTAGTATTTCTTTGCGCGTCTTTCTTGTTGAGAAGTAATTAAAATAAATTTGTCAATTCTCAAAATATTGGCCCTTCAAAATCATAGCCAAATTTTCTGAGTAACCAATGTCTTCGTAAACTGTTTAGAACAGTACTGTTGACTTATACTGAGACTTAACTTAAAATTTACTTCTTTTTGAATACTCTAAATGACAGTCTACGTTTGAATAATAAAATTTTGAAACGGATTGAATGAGTTTCTAAACATTCAGCAAAATCAGTTAAATTCTTAACTTATTTTCAAAAGACCATCATCGTTACTTGAATTGTTATTGTCATTGAAATGTAGCATTTTCCAAATATTCAAATATCTGACCGGGTACATTCTCTCGTCAATGATTTCTAATTTGATTCATCTGTCTGTAAACCAATTCTCATAATAAACTCAATTGTCACTGCTAAAAAGTTGATTATTACTTCTTTCCGTGAATTTAATGAAGAATTTTTACCTACACTTCTATTTACATACACTTGATAATTATTTGTCTGATCAGCAATAAATGCAATAATTCATAAATAAAAAAACCTTGAAATAATAGTTAAAATCTGTTTAATTTTCAAAATTACGGTTGTTGAAATTATGTATTGTTAACTGCAAAATTTCATGTAACCAGATATCATTACATTTTCTTTCAGAATTTGTTTCTGATAAAGTTCTTCAAACCTTTTTCTTTCTCGTTATAATAGGTTCAAGTCGGATGAAAAAGACATACACTGATACCTCGGTAAACGTCCTTAATTCGATTCAGATCCTTGAACTTATTAGGTTGAATCAAAAGTTATTCATGTTTTTTAGTTATTTAAAGTTATTGTTTAACCAGATCATTTAAGCATGACATGTAAATGCGAAACATTTGGTATCATTTTAAAACACTTGAAAGGGTGAATAAAATTACACTTTAAAAGTTACAATGTTAAAACTCTATTTAGTTATTTTTACATTTTTGAAAGATTGGAAAAAAACAGTAATTCGGGTCTTATTACAACATTATTGGAAAAAAGGCTATACAGCGACTCGAGAAATCTGCAACGTGGAAGGCAAGGATGTGCTCAAAGTTTATAATTTCCTTTTATTTATTATGGGAAATTTCGTTTGGTATAAGTCCAAGGATCTGGAATTGTTTAAAGACTTATACCGACGTAGCACTATATCATATTTACTATTACCTGTATTACCTGTATTATTATTTACTATTATCAAGTATTATCCATATTTATAACGTCAAAAATGTATACTGATGGCTACAAAAACATTAAGTGAGAACTACTTGTGAAAAACTAGATCACGCCTGTGACTGTGCGTGCATTAAATAAAGCAAATAGTGGACTTTTACTTGTATATGACTGTTAGAATATGAAAGACAACTAGAGTGAAAAGGGTTTTTAAAAATGTAGAAAATACGATTTATTTATTTATATAATATTTCTTTTCTTTCGGGCAAAAGATCAGAAATTTAATTCTACGCCACATAACAAAAATATTTATTAAAAATCACTTTTTTGAATCTATAAATATTTACAGAACTAAAAACTGTATATATTTCAACAAAAAATATAAATTCACCATTCACAATTAATATATTTAAAACAATAAGACAAATGTCAACATTGTCATCAATATTTTTCATTTGGATTTATACAGCATCGCTACAAATTACTCAAACAATCCAATAAATTTACATTTTTTCTTGAAATAATTTGCCATCAAAAGCAAAAAAAATTACTAATTCATTTTATTTTCTTATCTGATTTATTTCTATTTTCATCATTGATGTGACAAATTTTAATATAATATTGGCGATGAGTGTCTCAGATTGGCATTTGATCCTTATTTATTATTGTATTTTTCCTTTATATGAATATTCATATGGATCTTAGCAATTCTTCCAGCAGCATGATTTATTTATTTGATTTTACCGCAATTTATTTAGAACTATTTAAAAGTGAGAGGGTAAAAAGCAATAGATTATAACCTTATAAAGACAAAATTTCACGAATATATATATATATATATATATAGAAATTTTACTGGAAAAATAACTCAAAAATGTCAAAATAATAATAATAATAATAATAATAATAATAATAATAATAATAATAATAATAATAATAATAATAATAATAATAATAATAATAATAATAATAATTAATAGGGAAAATAAAAAATTCTTATTTCTTTTGATTAAATCTTCAAATATATTTAGTGATAAAATAAAAAATAAACCTGTGAAATAAAATCAATAAGTTGTTTTAAAATCATTGCTTGGCCTGTTTCTGATCTGAGGTACTGCAATAAACTGCCTTTCGACATGAGTTCGGTTACGATATAAATTGGTTCATCAGAACATATTGCATATAATCTAACTAGATTAATATGACATAAACTCTTCATCACTTTTGCTTCTTTTAAAAAATCTTCCTTTGTCATCGTACCTGGTTTTAAAGTTTTAACTGCTACTGGTGTGGTTCCATTCCACAGTCCTAAATATAAAGTTATCGACCATTTTCAAATGTCCTGATTGAATTTTAACCTCTCCAAACTTCTCCGAATTGACCTGCGCCTAACTTTTCACTGAGCTGTAAAGAGGACCTGTCAATTTCCCATTTATCTTTGGTTTTATATGACAAATCACTTATGATCGGCGTTGGCTTCGAACACGGATGTGATAGTGCACAACATAAGCCATTCGGTGCATTTGAGTAGTATAAAATTAACTGAGTAAGACTAGGAAAGATTTTTTTGGTGGTAATATACACAGCGCCTTGATTGGTTTTTTTGATTTTGTAATGATTAACAACATAGCCACTGTTAACCGGATGATCCAATACCGACAAACATTGGGCTCCTGGCATCATAAAATTCGTATAAATTATAATAAAAGTAAAAAAACAAAATATTTTGGTCATTTTTCTAATTATATGCCTCAAATTAATTTAAGTAATACTTATTTAGCAGTGACTTATTTATTGAATTTATATTTATAAATCAAAGAATCTTCAAGCATTTATTATTTCATTACTGTGTCTATATTATGAACCCGGCAGTTTCAATTAAAAAATGCATTCGAAAAGTATTTTGAAACATATTCAATGTTTAAAACTAAATTAGATGTAAATAAGTTTAAAAAAATAAATAATTAAATTTGAATAATGAATAAAAATTATAAACTTTACTAAAAAAATTCTTTTATAATAAAAGGGCCTTAAATTTATGATAGCACAAGGTCTAAAAAATATGAATCTAGTTGCAGTCTGGGAAGAGTGGATAAAATAATATTATTTTATATTTATTATTCAGCTTTTTATGGCCTAGCAAATTAGTAGTAATGTGTCATATTTAACCCGCACCCCCTTTAAAATATATTTAGCCTATCCATTAATTTTGACATGTGTTTAACTAAAATTCAATTGGATTTTGACGGATAAAAATAATTTGACGATTTCGTTAACTCAGACTTTTGAAAAGATTGGCCTGGCATGATTTTTAAATATATTTAAATAAACCTTGATGCGATATTTAATAATTAATAATTATTATCAATTTCTTAATATCAATTTAATATTACACAACCATTGAATAAGTTTATTATTTTTAACTGTACTAAATTCGGTTAAACATATTACTATTTAAATTAAATTGTGAAATTATTGATGAGTGAGTCCTATATAAGAAAAGAAAATCTTCGGAAAATTATCAGAATGGTTGAAGAAAATTATTATTAAAAGCATTATTAAAAGTGATTCTCAATTTTTGTGCCACGAGAAGTTTAGAAAATATTTAAAATTCCTGGAGCTTTTAAGGGAAATCTTAAATACATAGCATTACATACCACTTTTATGGATTCAATATTGCTGAATCATTTTGTAAAGTTTGAGACAGATTCCCTTGTTTTCCTGCCCATAGACCAAAAAATTTATCATCAAGGTAGAATTGTATTACTGTAAAATCCCGAGTATAAGCTGCAGCTAATGCGTACATTAATGCAACATTTCTGAATTGCAGCTAATATGATGTGCAGCTTATACAACTAAAAACCAATTCAAATCGAAGATAAGATTATTTATTTCAATTTTCAACATCACACTCCTCAAAACCATCACACTTTTCATTGTCAATAAAAGTGAAATTGTCTAGTAATTCTACAATGTCACGGTGAAATTTGTTTTTTAATGATAGGTTGCTGATTTTAAAATCATGTGTTTTCAACGCAAATGGTGCAGCTTATACTAGGAATTTTACAGTAATTGTAATTATTGCTAATTGAAATACAAAACAGTTTGTTATTCCTGTATTAATAATTTTGTTTTGGGCCTTAATACTTTGGGTACGTGGAACTCTAAACTATTATTAAAATACTGGTTTTTACAAAAAGAAAACAAAATTGATAAAATAAACAAAATAACAACAAATTTTAACACATGAAATATTACTATGTCAAATTTTTTTATCGTTCATATAAATTTTATCCGATTAATAATTAATTTAATGAATTATCGTCAAATTATGGTTAATCAATGTCATTTTAAATTGAAAATTCAGTCTATAAAACTTTATAATTAATTATAAACTGATTCAAATATTGTAACGTACTACTTACTAAATTTAGAATTGTCCACGATGCATGTCAAAACTTTATCTGGTAAGTTTATTTGCTGGTAAATAGATGAATTTGATATTTGATAGTTGACTTTTGCTAATTATTTTACAAATGAAAAAGTATTGTAGGTTGAAATGGCAAGCTTAAAGATTATACTTGTTTATAAAGTGAGAAAACCAATTGTGTTCTTTAAAATGTTGATAGCTCGCGTTGAAAATGACAATCTAACAAAACTGGTTGATGCTATTTAATTCTGATGTTATGGTAAACTGTTGGGATGAAAGTTAACAAACATTGAAGCACGGCGAATCACCAAATTTTACTGATAATTGTTTGTACACCAGCAAACATCTGATGATATGAATTATTAAATTATCCGAGTTCAGTCAGCAATAATAATTTTGCAACAGTTCAACGCATGCAGACACAATGTTGCGCGCACACATACACATACACAAATGTAAAGAACAACAGCGTTTTTATTTCTCTCTCTCACCCCATTTCAGCTTGAGTCATGTAGACCCATATAAATTCGAATAAAGAACTAACTGTTGAGGTTAAACATTAATAATAGAATATTAATTGTGACATGACCACACAATAACCCATACATTATATTTACTGCTCATATATGATGGAAATATTCAATTTGTTTTTAAAAATAATCAAACATAAATCCAAGGCATGCGTAATGGAAAATTAATTATAAATATTGATCTATTTAGTCAGTAATATTAGATACTATATAATATACGGTTAATATCCAAATGAATTTGATCGCTATGTCGCCATGCAATGTTTGATGAAGTATACTAGTAACATGAACAGAGCAACTGCTAAGAGAAATTTGTTTATTTTTCTTTTTTTCATTGAGTGTGCCGGAAACATTGTCGAATGATGAGTCATATTGGTGTGCAGCCGTGAACGCCTACATGATGTCTCAGACGGCACACATTGTGCCAATTAGATAGCGATGATTCTAATTAACTACTGGCATCAATATCAAAACCAAATAGTGTATACTAATTATCGAAATATACAAAATCGTTTATAGCGCGCGTTTGTATGTGTCCAATTGATTCCGTCGATCTAATTATGTCTTGATAGTGTCGTAATTCGATTGGATTCGTGTTTATCTGCAAGATTCACTGTCAACATCAATGACAATCAATACCACCGGATCGGTTACCCACATGAGATAACATTATCAGAAATTTAATTGACAAAATAATCAAGATTTAATTAAATTATTACCTTGAGTAGTTTCACTAGCTCGAATTAAAAAACAGCCTCGGGCATTTCCAGGTTGTAGCAATGATCTTTCGGCGTCTTTTCTTGTAATGAACGGGAAATACCAACTGTGGGGGAATGAGGTTTAGTTAAATGGGCATATTGGAAACATTTATAAAATAATAATCAAATTCGAAAATTGATATTGTTGAGTAATATCGTTATGTAATTAAACAGACATTATCTGTTTACCTCATTATCTTCCAATTCTACAAATTTTAATTAAATTTGATTAAAAATTTATTGGAATTTTCTATTAAATATTTTATTCTTAATTTTTTGTTCAAAAAATTTAAATTAATTCAAAATATTCTATATTTTGTGACTGTTGAAAAAGTAAACCAAATTAGACAGAAATTACAAGGAAGTTATAACAAACCAGCAATGTGGTGAAATCGGTCATATTATTTACTTATTGATATGAATTTAGGATAAATATATTTTTTGAAATCCTTTTTAAAAAACTATTTATTTTTCTTCTGAAAGAAATAATTTTATAGTTGATACAATTTGGGTACTCTTTAATTAAAGTTTTAAAAGCACCTATATTTAAGATAGAGAAAAGGGAAATTCGATTATGAGGTTCACCAAAAAAATGATAGATCTCATTACCAATAATGAAAATTTTAATATAAATTCAACAAAATGTTCTATTTTTATTATTTTAGATTAAAGTTCAATGTTTCTATTAAATTTCTATAATTCATTTTAAACATCTCGAGGAATATTTTTAATAGCGCTAGGCCATGATAATTTCCCAAATATATTTATCACATTTTCAAATCTTTCGTTAGAACAGAAAATTTTCCAAGCCCTGAAAACTGTTCTAATGCTGACTGTTTTTTAAAGTTATCCTTCAAACTCGATATTGTTAAAAATTAAAATTAAAGCCCCACTAGAGTAAAGGATATTAACGGCGATCTAGATGCTGCAGCGTTGTCCCTTATATTTGATTCCGTTGATGAAAACTGTGATTTATTGGTATTTGCTTTGAAAGAAAATTGAAATTACCGGTTACTGATTTTTACATGATATAGAACGGAGACACACAGAACCCTAATATAAACTTTTCGGTTATTTTTTTGCTTGTCTAAAACCTTCCAAGCTTTCTCGTTTATTTTCTTACAATTTAGTTGAATAAAATACTTTTATTATTTATATTTAATCCAAAATTTAAGAAAATAATTTCCCAGAAAAATGTGAAATAAATCATCTCCAAATAATGGTAAATAGATTAAATTAAAATTTTAAAAATAAGTTCTATATAAAGTAGAAACGTGTAAATTTAGTAAAATTTTATTGATGATTACATCCAAAATAACAGAATCAAAATATTTCGTCGGTACTAATTTTAGATATAGAATGATTCAAATAATTGTTTTAAATATTTCACTAAATCGAAACTAGTGCAAATACCGAAATTTTAAAAAAAAATTCTAAATAATTTTTATCAATAATAATTAATCATATTTTGTTGAATGATGAAATCTGGTTTCATAGGCTCATAATAAATTTTCATTTAAAGGTAATCAGTATTGGCTATACATCTTAAATGCTTAAATCAGCGTTCTACAACCTCTCATAATTGACCACACACAATCAATTTTATATTATTATATTGTTTATAACGAATACGTTCAAAATATTATTATTTTACTTCAAATACAAATTTTTTAATAATAATAATTAATTAAAAAACTAGATAAAACCCATCAAAAATGAGGGGCTTTTGTTTAGATATCATATGAATACAGAAATCTATCAGCATGTATAGGTTAAAAAATGCTTAACCCTTTCCTATCTTGTGTCTATAAAAATATGACAAAAAAAATTAACCATTCTATCCTCTGTCTGTAAAAAAATGACATTATTTTTGAATAGTTTATTTCCCATGCACTGTCGATTATATTATGACCAACTGTTTATAGTAGGCTGTCTGGATGATGAATTTTATTAGGATTGGAACGGGTGTGACACATAAAATAAAGAAGATAGGAAAGGAAATTTCTTAGAGAAAATCTGAATTTTTAGAATTATCATTTGTCGAGAAATTGTTATTCGGGAGTTCAAGAAAATTGAGATTGCTTTATTTTAATCCCAAAATTTCACAAATCACAAATTAAATTATTTTTATAAAATTTAATTCGATTTTACGATTATAGTAAGCTAAGAAATGCATGGTATATCTACAGCAAGCTATTTGTATTTAATATTAATTTTCATAATTGTTTTGTTATTTATCAATTCGTAATATCATTTATTTTCATCTGACAAACAAATAACTTTAAAAAAATAAGCTGAAATTGGAGAGGAAAACTTATAGTGTACTAATTGAAATATTTAATGGGGTATATAATTTTTTATTAAGAGGCAAAATGAGCAAAATGTATTTGAACTATTAGTCACATTTCAAAAAAGATGAAAAAACTCAGATAGCGAATTGTCAGCTGTGCGCAAAAATTATTTAACAACTGCAATGCATTCTCATCTTGAGGGAGTTCATGAAAAGAAAAGAAAATCCTTTTAAAATGATATTGAGATTCCGTCATGCTCGAAATCGAAAATCCAAACTTTATTGGATAAATTTCTAAAATATCCAACTGTGGCAGAACTGGTTGCTAAATTTGCTGCTAAATGGAATAACTAAAGTGATTTGGCTCAAATTTTGCAAAATTTTACCAAAATTAGAATACGATTAGCGGATAAATCACCGAATATTTTATGTTTTAAGAAATATCATTTTAAAAATGAAATTAAAAAATAAAGCAAAAAATAATATTTTAAAATAGTTCGAATCGTAGTGTTATTATTATTATTTAACACTTAAATAACAAGTATTTTTATCTTACATACGTAAGATATAATGGTCACACGTTCCGTGATCATGATAATTATTATTAATTATTCCAGAAATTCTCGAGATTCGGGAAATAAAATATTTCGAGAAATGAGTTACTATTTAACATGAGTTCTAATGCATACTTATTTTAATTTAACAATCAATTTCATAAAAAATATTTCGTTGTGGAGATTTATATTGGTTGAATAATTCTCTATGTAAGGAAATTATATTATAAGAAATCCATACTATGAAATCCATAATAATAATCCATAATAATATTGACCAAAATTAATAATAATAATGATAAAATTAATAATAAAATAATAAATATTAATAATAAAAAATAAATAATAGCAATTTTATATAAATTAATAAGTTATTAAATAATTAATTATTAATCTATAGAAAATCAAAATTAATTTAATTTAAAAATTCCTATAAAATTTAAATTAATTAACTACTATTCTATAAAATAACACAAAATGCATCTTGTTTTGAAAACTAATTATTCTTTCGAATCTTTAATTTATTACAATATTTAAAATGTATAATTAACTAAAGTAAATTTCATGCTAAATAACTAACTCCTGAGATTCAAATGAGTATTCCACAGCCAAAAATGATGAGGGCACGTAGCCTCTATTTCCCGTTGCTCGTTGTTCGACTAGCCACCAATCAGGATCACTTAATATTATGTTTTGTACAATGTTTGATCAAATTATCAAATACTTGGATTCTAGCAAAATAACTCTATCGCCTTTTTTAAGATATATTTCATCAATTGTTCTGGCTTTATATTCGAAGATAGCTATTAAAAATCTATTTCGGTGAATATCTGTTTTCGATCCATAATTTGTTGAAGTTGTAAATAGAGATGATGACTGACTGTGCCTACTTGGAGAATCTGATCTAACATTCCAATTACGATCTGAACAATCGGATAAACGAGGTAGAATGTTTTCACCAGAATTATTTATGAAAGCAGTACAAGACTCTGAAATTTTAACTGACATGTGAGAACCCTCTTGGGAATTCGTTAGTTTAGAGACATTGGAATTTGCAAAACTACTTATTGAATATTTTTTTTCAATAGGAACAGAGCTACTGGAACTTACATTAGCTTTAGTCATATGTGGAGTAGAAGGATATGATTGAGTTTGATTAGAATTTTCATTTGAAAACTTATATTCATCTTTATCGATATTTTCTTTCTGATTTGGTAAATATTTCTTATCTCTTAAAGAGCCATTTTCTAATTTATCAACACAATTACCCATTTGGTCACAAACATAAATCTGTCAAATACATTTTTAATTTAAAAGTTATAATTTATAATACATTTAATTTATGTATTTTAACAAATAAACAAAGTGATCGATAAATATTAAAATTAGAAATGCAGTATTTTTATAATTTAATATTTATAAAAAGTTTTGCCAATTATTTAATGAAAAATGAATATAATTTTTAAAAATATGTTTAGAATTGTATTAAAATTCTAAAAAGTAAAAAATTTAAATATTTTATTACATCGATTAAATTTTTATTTTGAAAAAGGTATAGAAATTCATATTCTAATTAAGATTACTTTATAAAAATTTATGATCTCTATTTTATTGATAAAGTTAGAGAATTTGGATGAGGCCCTAGGCTAACATTTTTATGTGACCTGTTGGTCGCTTAGGGGTGTAATATTTTATTTATTAAATGTGTTAGGGGTAATTGTAAGTATTAAATAAACTCTTTCCTAAACGTCTTAACGATTATTATATTTCAGACTATCTGCGTACCCATGGTGACGACCATGTTGGTACTGTACAAAATGGTCGAAAATCAATGAGCAGGTGAGCTCTATTGCTAAAACTACTCCTCATTGTATTTTCCTTACGGGTTCTGGACTGCCGATAGAAGGTCTTACGTCATTATTCATTGTCTATCTCCTTTGCTGGATCATTGAAATGCTATCATTTAACTAAAGTCCTTATTTCTGGATGTTTTCTATTATTTTCTTCAAAAATTTGAGCAGGGATCGACCTTTATTTCCGAGTTAATGAGTGTGGTATCATGTTCCTCGTAATCTTTGAGTGGGGATATGCCTGTATTCTGTACTTCTGACCTATTTGAGATCCTAACCATTTGTAGAACTTATAAAATTAATCAAACTAAACCTTATCTACCGACGACTGACCCTAGCTACCCTGTCACTACTCCTAACTTCCTCGTATTCAAAAAAATAATGGTAACGGACCCATACTATGCTATCTATATTCAAACAGTGCTCCAAGCTGTCTAAAATGACTATATTTCTTATCGACCCTATTCCTAACTATGTCCTATAAAACTATGTACCAAACTGGCGAAAACATCTGTCGACCAACAGCACAAGTGCCATCCGCCCACAAACATTCTGTTCAATCTAGAACATCAAAGCATAAAAATCGAAAAAAATATTCATAAAACCAAATTAAATGACAATTGGATAATTACAATTATTACTAAAAATTCATGAATAAAATAGGCAAATAAAAGAATTGACTAAACACAAATAAATAACTCGACAAAATTAAATTTAAAAGTTTATTAATGTCTTAAAACATTACATAGATTTATACTATATATAAATTTACAGTTTACATAAAATTACCAAAAATCAATTCAACTTACCAAACTTTCATAAAACTGAAAACTGAGATCTGCCTGAAGGAATTTGTTCAGCGATGTTGATTGACTGTTTGAAATTGAAGTGGTTAATTGAATTTTCCAGTTAAAAACTAGTTGTTAGACTGAATTTTCAATCAGTATTTATACTGATTTTTTGTACTCCTACGCATTCTCTACTACTATATCCAATTAGAATGCGAGAAATTTTTAATTACTTTTGCATGCATGCATGCATGAGTGTGTGCAATTATTTATTTTTAATTTAATTAGTTTATTTAATCAAAATTTTTAATTTTTATTAGTATCTACGATTTAGTTTCATAAATTTCATAATTTAATTAATTTTAGTTTTTTTTAGTTTTTATTAATTTAACAATTTAGTTTTATAAATTTTATAATTTAAATAAGTTTAGTTAGTTTTATTTTAGTTTCATTGATTTAAACAATCTGGCTCCATAAACTACATAATTTAAATAATTTTTGTTGGTTTTATTTTAGTTTTCATTAAACAATTTGGTTTTATCAATTCATTAATTTACATAATTTTATTACTTTTATTTTACTTTTTTTTATCATTTTATCAGTATATTTTTTACTGTATATTTTAGTTACAATTTTAAATTTATTTATTTAAACCATTTTATATTATTAATGAATTTATTACCGATTATTATTATTTTATATTCTAGTTGTTAGATTTTTCGAATGCGATATTTCTCCTCATTGTGTTGGTGATTGCAACTTCTTGCGTTCCTTTATTTTATATTACGTGTATTATTTATCCTCTATGTATTATGTATTTTGGTTTGTCTTATTTTCTGTATGACCATGAATTTTAATTTAACTTAGTGCGATTTTATGTTATGTATTTCCGATTCATTCACACAACTCTCAATCCTCGGTTCTAGCCCAACAGACCTATTTATCAATCTTTGTGAAAAAAGGTTTATTTGCCTCTTGTTATATAATTATAATATATAATTAAAATAGTTTGATTTTGAAAATACTAATGCATTTACTCAAATTTCATATATAAAATAAGAGTGTACTCAAACTCAATTATGTAAAAATGAATTATAATTATTAAGTTTTTGGACAAAAATTAATAAAATCTACTATTTGTTAGAATCAGAGGAAAAAAAGAGCGCGAAAAAAATGGAAAATTTAAATTTGTAGCAATAATTATCAAGGAAAAGAAAAATATATAAGTTTGAATAAAATAATAAAAATGGAAATAATATAAAATGAAAAATATAAATAAAAAATTAGAAATAAATTAACTAGATAAAATAAACACAAGGAATAAAAAATTAGAGAGTTTCGATTTAAACAAAAAATCAAACATCTAAAAAAATTTATTTACGTCAGATCATTAAGGACCGGATCCAAGTAAGCTCTCTCTCCAGCACCAGCGAAAACGTCAACAAAGAAACACCTATGTCAATCGTTTTTTGTTTTTCCTCTCTTACGCACCTTTTCCCACCCTTCCTAGCACTTTCTGAAAATTCCGTTATCACCATGTTATTCCCCGCTATCTTTTCCCCCAGTGACAAAATCCAGACTTTAATTCGAATTTATGAATATTTTATCGTATTTTCTCAATTCATCTTTTTTGTGCTTTTCCCATATACTGATTCATCTTCTCGAGCCTTTCTACCCATTTTATTTTTTCGAATTGTTAATTCTCTCTTTGACCAGTCTTACCCTTCTCTTATTCCTTTAATTACAAATATAATTCAACTTTTATTTTAATTATTTTATAACACCAACAAATTGGATTTTTTTTAATTATTTACCCCGTATTCCTTGCATACATTTACGCAACTTATAACTAAAAATAAAAAATTGTACAGGTCTTTTTATTAAATTTTTAAATTTAATGATATAATATTAATTTTTTCTTCAATATTGAATATTATTTTTACTTCTATTTACTTTCGATTTCTATCATATATTTTATACTCATGTTTTTATTAAAATTTTAAATTTAATGATAAAATAATAATTTTTTATTCAATTATGAATATAATTTTTACTTCTGTTTACCTTCAATTTCTATAAAATATTATATTTGTTAAAACGTTGTTTAAATATTCAGAATTTAAAAATATTTACGATGTCTTCAAAAGTATGTTTCAATATGCTAATTGACTGAAATAATAATTATTGTTAGAATTGTATTCAAGATAAATTTTTTGAAAATTTTAAAAAGAATGGTAAAACATGGTTTATGAAAGGTGAAGCATTTGCGAATGATACTATAAACAATGAAACTGACGAAGCTCCTATTAATGATAATGAAAACATAGTATCTCGCTTTATTGGGAAGACTTGTAAATTATAATCTAGTATTGTTTTAAAATAATATTTACAAATCTAGCATTTCAATTTAATCACGACGAAATAATGGCATTTTTTGAAGAAGCAATATCTAAAAATGTTTATTTTTAGTAATTTAATTATTAATTTATATAATTTTTTTAAGATTTTTAATGATCCTGTTGCTAAAGTAAAACCAACTGAATCTCAGAAAAAAGAAGTTGTAATTTCTGGTGAAAAATCAAAACTATCTCTAGCTGATGAGTATTTAAACATTATGAAAAAGGAAGAAGTAACTTAAAGTACAGTTAAAGTAAATGTTGTAAAATCAATTTTAATCAGGTATGTCTCAAATTGCAAGGAGATGATTTTGATGAAGTACGGAAAGAAATGAAGACATTATTTGTTGAACTAGATACTTTATTCCACAATAATTATATTCCAATAAATGTTGGTTTAAAAAAAATATTATATTTTATATTATTATATTTTAGTCTGCAACTGAATCGAAATTATTAGGCAAAAATGTTGACCAATCTGGACATGAAGAAATCGGTATTGTTGGTATCCCTGATTTATTGAAACACGCTCCACAAGAAATGCTATCACAGACGAAAATTAGCGAGATGAAAGGCACGACAGAGCGCAGCAAATTGGACAGAAAGCGAAAGAAGAAAAGTATAGGTCAGCATATCGAAAGAAAAAAGACTAAAGATCAATAAATTATTTCCTTTTTTGATTTTTTATTTAATATTTTTGTAAATACTGTTAATGGATTGGACAATTTTTAAACTAACCATTGATAATATAATTTTTACTTATATTTATATATAATTAATAAAAAAATAGTTTATAAACGTTGCAACTGTATCTAGTACATGAGTGCAAACGAAAACTGAGCATACTCCTGTATACTAATGTCAGCAAGCACTCATGTGGGTTCGCAGACTGCCGATAGAAGGCCTGTGCCCCACTTTTAGGTCCCCTCTCAGATGATTACTTGTACTTATGGTCCGGTTCTTATTATAATATTACCGTTGAATCAAGGAAAATTTATAATATTACGACTTAATCAACAGAAACAACTATCTGAATACATGAACAGATTTATTTGAAAAAAAATCGAGGTAATAAACATTCGTTCAGCTTTTCTAGGGTGTTTCTCTATCACTGGTCGTAATTTGCAATTTTCCAGGTTGTTACTGGTCGAATTTTTTTGTTCAGATCCTGATTGATGACTTGCGTCTCCAGCTGCCGGACTTGGAGCATTTTAACCTAGTCCTGAGCGCTCTCGAACTGCAGTTGTTGTATCAGTGACAGGTGGTTCTGCATTTCAGACTAAGCCAGGAGCTCTCGATCTCCCTGCACCGTCACTTGAATTTAATGATTCGACGTTGTTTCAAGTCGGTTTCCTTATCGGACCGCAAATTCTTCATTAATTGTTTCATTAAATAAGAGAAATCAGGTGAATTTAAATTATCTCTATAACTATCAGAACAATTCCGAAAATATTGGCGCTTTTCCCATTGTACCCCATTCTCTTAAGCTAATAAGTATCGCTATTGACGATCCTATAATTCAGGGGTGCCCATAAGGTCGATCGCGAAGGATTTTTTAGTAGATCTTCATAAAAAAAATATTTTTTATATAAATTTAGATTTTATATAAAATTTCTGTTTTATGCTTAAATTTTTTGCAAATTTTCATGTTTTGTGTTCCATTTCTATGGTAATACTAAATAACATTTTTTAATTTTGATTTCACCATTTCCAAAATGTTATTTAGTTTAATTTAATTTTGTAAATATTATGTAAGTATTAAAAAAGTAGATCGCATACACATTTTGGATGTGAATGTAGCTCTCCTAGAAAAATTAGTGGGCACCCCTGCTATAATTGATTTTGATTTTATATCTGGCGAAAAAATAAAAATTCCAAATAATACAGTCGTTCGCAATCTCTGTTTGTAAATTTTAAATTAATTAATTTTCCTTTGGTAACTTTAGGTGAGCTTATTTTTAATTTGTGTTTATTACTTTTGTTTAGGTGTTTTACTATTTTTTATTTTAACTTTACTAAGTGTTGGGTATGCATGTTATGTACTTATACATTTCGTTACAGTCCTTATATTTGGGGTTATACTCAGTTTTTGTCCAACAACGATAACAACAAAAAAATTATATGTTAATGATTTGAATGATATAACAATAGCAGTAATAACCACAAAATGTTGTGGTTAACCAGCTTAACACAAAAATTATGTTTAAAATCAACATGGATAAAAGTGTATTTTACACAGATCAAATTCAATTCTTGGGTTTTGATCTATATAAAGGTCACATGAAAAAAGAGGATGTCAAATTTAAAAATCCTAATCAGATCATCATCGAACATTTGCCCAGGGTCATATTTTTATAACATCCTGGCGACACAAACTAAACGGACAAGATCCTTTGAAGCCTGGTCAATATAAGAGCTATTGGATACTATCACTAGTTAATACCAAACCTGTCTAAAATCATTGCCCCTCTACATGATCTGATAATAAAAGTACCGAAAAAGAAGAACTTTATTTGGGAGAAGCATCACGAAAAGTTTGTATTACTTCATCAATGCACACAAAGCTGACTTAATATAATTACAGTTCTACAATTTATTAACAAGCATTGTAGTCGATTAGTTCTATAATATATGGTAATAATCATGCTAAGATTTTCTGTTATGGTTGCTAAAATCTAAGTCGGTACATTTCCTTCAAATAATTATATAGTAATCAGAGACAATGTTTAAAATTCTAACAGGATTTTTCTGTATTTCTCTGCATTTGACTTATTATTTTCTATTTTTATAGTGATCGAACTCCTCTCAAAGATGCGGGAAGATAAGGAGAAAGTAGAGCATCAAGTAACATGTTCATCTATGGTTTTCTGATTCAGCCGTGTCTCCATTGCACGCATTTGCAACTTCAGTGCGCGGATTTCGTTTTTGTCCTGAGCACTTTGGAGTTACAATTGTTCGATTTGCTTCATACGCTTGTGCATGACTTCGGGACGAAACCAAGTCCTCTCCATCTCTCGGAATCACTCTTTGAACTTGGCAATGCTGGCTTGGAGGCGCTCGACCTGTTGTTGGGCCTGCTCTCTGTCTTTTCGGAGACTCTCGAATAGTTTGTACACTAAATGATAAACACAATTAAAAGGATTTCTTATGTGTTATTCTCCTCTTCCGCTTGAGGTATTATCAAACTCAGTTCTCTATGGATATATAACAGCTATTAATCTCTGACACGCGTCCTATATCTCGGTAATCAAATTAACAGAAAATAATTCGTGGTAACGATGTGTAACAATTTCATTTAATAATAATGGATTATACCATAAACTACGAGGCCATTACGCTGCAGATAAAACGAAAAATCACAAAAGATTGTTAATATCACTAAAGTCAAAATCACAGGTCCGCATTCAACTTCGTGGAGCCGTCTTGCGGGGTCTACCGCGTTTTTACCCGGGAGGTGGCTCGACTTCAGCCTCCTCGATAGGCCTGCCGGCTTCGACCGCTTGGATCTGGGCTTGGATCCGCCGGAGCCCGCCCTGAGCTGTTTCTAAGGTGTTGACAGCTCGATCCCGAGCCTCCACTAACAAATTGTTGTATGGTTCAGTTTTGACCCATGCTGGGGCATCGGGTTCGGGTCCATTGCGAATCACGGGACCCCGATTGTCGAGATCCAGGACCCGATTCCAATCATGGATTCTGTACCATATATATCGGGAACGAAGTCGGGTTATCATCTCATCATGTCGATCTTCTTCACTGCGAGTACTGGATTTTTGACATTTCTAAAAATTTCAGGATTACAGCATGAATCTAACTAAGGTGTATCCCCTCTTCCCCAACTACCCAGAATAACACATGAACTTTGTTTTCTAATTTGGATAATTTGGGTTAGTCAATACATTCTCGTTCGCTTAATAGACCACTTAATAATTGGTATATTCTAAAGTGCATTAATAGGTGTATGAAGACAAAAAAACAAATTCTATTAATGTTACCTTTCTTTAGAACTCTTATTTATCAATATTAGTATTACCGGGCTTATTCGGTAATCAAAAATAATTTTATTACTACTACATTAGAAATTTTTCTTTTTGACATGCGATCAACATGATAATTATGAGTAGATGTTGGGTAAGTTGTAGTATTGATTTGTAAAGTAACTTCATATTATTTTTGGAGGTGCCTATGGTCTATGATTACATAGTACTTAATCAAGCTATTTGGTATAAAATCTCGAAGTCGGCCACAGAGTCTTCGCATATCTAACCGGATTACTGAATAATATCGAAAGGCGAGATTCAACTTATTCCACTGATCGAGATCATCGAACATCTTTTGTGATTAGCTACAATAAATTGATTTATTCTACGTTTTGTTTTTTTTGTCATATCAGTATGTTGTATTCACCCCGATTATAGTTAAATTATTATACATAATAATTAAAATTCTTCTTTAGAATATAATATTTCGCAAACATTAAATACCATTATATGTACCTTGCCAGGATCATCAAGAGCAACTAATCAAACGGGTTATTCTCATTACAATTACAGGTAATCGCTCACAAAGTTAAAATTATAATTTTAGATTCACAGCACCTATTATTACAACCATGTAGCCTCATAGATGGTCGTTTTAAACGCTAAATTTGAGTTTGTGGGTGACCTATAGGTAGTATTTATCATAACTAAACCTATAAATCCAAATAAAATTTCAGATTTCAAGTGGATTGGAAAATTTTATTCATAATTAATGGGTATAAGTAATATATATATATATAGAATGTTATAGGGGGGTGATTTATAAAATATATTTTTAAAACTAATTAATATATTTTTATTAACTTTTGTTGATTTACATGGCTTTTATGATGGATGTCGCCATTTTTATGAATTGTTCTGGAATTTCATCTAGAATTTAGTATTTTACTATCTTTCGATGTCATTCGAGTCTGTTTTTTGTATTTTTTTATGTTTCTCTGTTATGTTTGAGTTAATTTTCTTGCAATACTTCTTGCATTTGTGAGATTTTATTCAATTTCAATGTTTTTATTTTCTGTTGTGTTTTTCTTAATTAATATTGTTTATTTGGTGTTTTAATCTCTGTATTTAGCCAAACTTATTATTAGTATGCATGCTATGTACCAACACATTTTGTCACATTTATAAGATTTTAGTTCTAGCCCAACACCTGTTTGGTGCCGTGTTGAATTTCGTCATTTTCATAAATATTCTAGTGATTTCATCATTTTTAATATCAATTTTATTTCATAATTTATTTTTTGGCTATTATTTTAAATTTCAATTATCTTATATTATCATTAATGCGAATTTGTGTTTTTAATATTATATTTAGTTAAATAAGTCTTGCTCCTGCTATTGTCATTTTGGTGTTGTCTTTCCTTCTTTTGTCGTGGTTACTCGGTGTTTTAATTTTCACTCCACTTCGGCTATATTAAGTTTGTTAATTTGTGCATTCAGCTAAAAAAACACATTAATGCGTTTACTTAACCCTTTAATGGACAATGACGTTTATTGACGTCATGCCTCTTACCCCAACTTTTCATTTGTCATGACGGCAATACACGTCAAAATGTGCATCATCATTTTATGATTAAATTATTATAATTACTGCATTTCTTTCATTTTGCTGTTTTCAGAATTTCATTATCTTTAAAAATGTAAAAGATATGGCAAGTGACGTTCTGGGAACAGCAACTAAAAAAAGTGCGTCCGCGAAAGGGTTAAATGGATTAATCTAATATCAATTTTGACGAAAAAATAGAAGTGACTAAATTCGATATAGTCCAAATGTTCACAACTGCATTACAAATTATTTATTAAAATAACAGATTTCTCTGAAAGATAAAGTATTCAGATTTTGGAGAAAGACAGGAGCTTGGCTTAGTCATATTCTATCGACATAGCATATTCAAACAATAATATAACAACGATAATAGTTAATGAAAATTTATTATTCAGATAAAAAATTGCGTTTCCTCGAGGTATTCATGTAGGGCTTCCATAGATATTCAACGTCAGAAATAGGTTCCTGTTGTAAAACTCCTCGGAATAATTTGTACACTAATTAAAAATTAGTCAATAAATATATGCAGCAAAATCTTACATCGCAATGTAAATTTAGGCCCATGCTCATCAATACCTAATGTTTTACCAGTTTCCTTCGAATGTTCCCTTTTATATGTGATGTGATTGAAGGAAATATTATCCTCCATTTCATAAAAACCAATGATACGATTTGAATCGGGTTTTGGAACTGGAAAGAGATACGTAAGAATAGTTTGTATTCTTTTCCCTAATGTTGACGTAAATCCTTAAAAATTTAATTAAAAAACATAACATTAAAAATATAACCTTTGAATAATAAATGAGGATATTGAGTGGGTAATTTTCTTTTACCTTTAACTCCACTTTCATTACATGTTTCAAGGTTCATTTGATGTCTTAAAGTTACATTTTGCAGTGAAAATATTACTGTTGGACCATGTGGAAAATGGCTTATAGTTAACGTTTGTGGGACACCCCGAACTTCTTCTAAAATTATTAAATCAGTTATTTGTTCTTTGAGGCATTTTTCAGTAATCATTTCAATTGTAGTATTTCCTCTATTCATTCTCTGAGAATTAGGAATAATGTGATGAAGCTCCTTTGAAAATTGTTTAAGAGTCGAGCTAGGATCTCTAGCAGTGGTAATAAGAACATTTGGATTTTCAACACCAGCCCATTGGTATTCATCATCTTCATTTGTTAGTATTCCGTCAGCTCCAGCGTCATCCCAAGCCATAGCGTCATTGATATTAAGAGCTGACTTTTTAAGTGCACTAACATCATTAGATTCAATTGATTTTAATAATTCTTGTTTATTTTTAATTAATTCAGCTTCTCTTTTTTCGGCAAACTTGCGACTATTGAGCTGATTTCTTAAACGCTTTTGATTCCGAAACTATTGATCAAATTTTCAAATT
>CAUHTR010007678.1:0-138887 GCA_959609185.1 Schmidtea polychroa
ATAATAATAATAATAATAATAATAATAATAATAATAATAATAATAAAATAATAATAATAATATAATATATAATTATAATAATAATAATAATAATAATTATGTAATAATAAAACTTCACAGGTTGCAAAGGGTACTAGTGATGCTTATATTATTGTTTATACATTTGTGGTGTACAATTTACATTTTGAAAGCTCTATTTGATTGGCTATCACAATTTTTATAAATGTAAAAACAAAAGTAATTTAGTTATTAAGAAATTTATTACTAATGATTCTACAAATAAAAACTGATGAATTCGTAACACATTTGTAACTTTATTATTTTGTCATATTTTTTATATGTCATTTATAGCAAGGAAGTCCTACTAGAATTCTAAGGAAAAATTAAGTCCAACCTATTCTGAAATTTCATTGAAATTTTTTAACAACCACAGTTGAGATTTTATAAATAATCATTATACTACAGTGAATTGATAAGCGAATCATAAATATTTTAAAAATTTCAAACATTCCTCTATTGAATATTTGTTTGATTTATTTAATTATGAGAAATCCATTTTAAAGTTATCTTGTTATTAATTACTTATAAAAAATAGCAGTAAACAACTATTCACTGATGAATCTTGGGAGTTGTATGTATTTAAGGTTGAAACCTGGATATAGTAGATTGATTTATAAATGGATAGCGAAAGCCGATTGATTGAAAATAAGCATAACGAAAAAACTGAACGATGTTAAGAAAAGGTTTTAACTTGTTCAATTTGTAAAGAAATCGAGTTTCGGTTTGTATTTACCGTGTGGTCAGTAAATTGTTTGTTCTAAGTGTCACGAGAAGAATGTTCGCAAGTGTCAAGCCTGTTCAAACACTGATTAATGAATATCATACTATATATATTTAGTTTACCTTTGTTAATTTTACATTATTTTATTGTTTAAATAAATGTATGTTATGTTGATTTGTTGATTTGTTGAGCGTGACCAGTACCCTTGTGAGCATTACCCATAGGGGGACAAAATATTTGTCGGATAGACTCGGAGTATATAGACTCGGAGTATATAGATTAATAATAATAAAATAATAATAATAATAATAATAATAATAATAAAATAATAATAATAATAATAATAATAATAATAATAATAATAATAATAATAATAATAATAATAATAATATTAATAATAAAACTTTCAACAGGTTGCAAGGGTACTAGTGATGCTTATTATTATTGTTATACATTTGATGGTTACAATTTTTACATTTTAAAGCTCTATTTGATTGGCTATCACAATTTTTATAATGTAAAAACAAAAGTAATTTAGTTATTAAGAAATTTATTACTATGATTTCTACAAATAAAACTGATGAATGTGTAACACATTTGGTAACTTTATTATTTTGTCAATATTTTTTATATGTCATTTATAGCAAGGAAGTCCTACTAGAAATAAGGAAAAATTAAGTCCAACCTATTCTGAAATTTCATTGAAATTTTTTAACAACACAGTTGAAGATTTTATAAATAATCATTATACCTACAGTGATAAGCGAATCATAAATATTTTAAAAATTTTCAAACATTCCTCTATTGAATATTTGTTTGATTATTTAATTATGAGAAATCCATTTTAAAGTTATCTTGTTATTTAATGTACTTATAAAAAATAGCAGTAAACAACGATTCACTGAATGAATACTTTTGGAGTTGTATGTATTTAAGGTTGAAACCTGGATATAGTAGATTGATTTATAAATGGATAGCGAAAGCCGATTTGATTGAAAATAAGCTAACGAAAAAACTGAACGATGTTAAGAAAAAGGTATTTAACTTGTTCAATTTGTAAAGAAAATCGAGTTTCGGTTTTGTATTTACCGTGTTGTCACGTAATTGTTTGTTCTAAGTGTCACGAGAAGAATGTTCGCAAGTGTCAAGCCTGTTCAACACTGATTAATGAATATCATACTATATATATTTAGTTTACCTTTGTTAATTTTACATTATTTTATTGTTTAAATAAATGTATGTTTTGTTGATTTGTTGATTTGTTGAGCGTGACCAGTACCCTTGTGAGCATTACCCATAGGGGGACAAAAATTTTGTCGGATAGACTCGGAGTATATAGACTCGGAGTATATAGATAATAATAATAATAATATATATTAATAATAATAATAATCATAATAATAATAATAATAATAATAATAATAATAATAATAATAATAATAATAATAATAAATAATAATAATAATATAATAATAATAATATTAATAATAATAAATATATTAATAATATTAATAATAAAACTTTCAACAGGTTGCAAGGGTACTAGTGATGCTTATTATTATTGTTATACATTTGATGGTTACAATTTTTACATTTTGAAAGCTCTATTTGATTGGCTATCACAATTTTATAAATGTAAAAACAAAAGTAATTTAGTTATTAAGAAATTTATTACTAATGATTTCTACAAATAAAACTGATGAATGTGTAACACATTTGGTAACTTTATATTTTGTCAATATTTTTTATATGCATTTATAGCAAGGAAGTCCTACTAGAAATAAGGAAAAATTAAGTCCAACCTATTCTGAAATTTCATTGAAATTTTTTAACAACACAGTTGAAGATTTTATAAATAATCATTATACCTACAGTGATAAGCGCATCATAAATATTTTAAAATTTTCAAACATTCCTCTATTGAATATTTGTTTGATTTATTTAATATGAGAAACCATTTTAAAGTTATCTTGTTATTTAATGTACTTTATAAAAAATAGCAGTAAACAACGATTCACTGAATGAATACTTTTGGAGTTGTATGTATTTAAGGTTGAAACCTGGATATAGTAGATTGATTTATAAATGGATAGCGAAAGCCGATTGATTGAAAATAAGCTAACGAAAAAATGAACGATGTTAAGAAAAGGTATTTAACTTGTTCAATTTGTAAAGAAAATCGAGTTTCGGTTTTGTATTTACCGTGTGGTCACGTAATTGTTTGTTCTAAGTGTCACGAGAAGAATGTTCGCAAGTGTCAAGCCTGTTCAACACTGATTAATGAATATCATACTATATATATTTAGTTACCTTTGTTAATTTTACAATATTTATTGTTTAAATAATGTATGTTTTGTTGATTTGTTGATTTGTTGAGCGTGACCAGTACCCTTGTGAGCATTACCCATAGGGGGACAAAATATTTTGTCGGATAGACTCGGAGTATATAGACTCGGAGTTATATAAGATTAATAATAATAATAATAATAATAATAATAATAATAATAATAATTAAATAATAATAATAAAATAATAATAATATAATAATAATAATAATTATTAATAATAAAACTTTCAACAGGTTGCAAGGGTACTAGTGATGCTTATTATTATTGTATACATTTGATGGTTACAATTTTTACATTTGAAAGCTCTATTTGATGGCTATCACAATTTTTATAAATGTAAAAACAAAAGTAATTTAGTTATTAAGAAATTTATTACTAATGATTTCTACAAATAAAACTGATGAATGTGTAAACACATTTGGAACTTTATTATTTTGTCAATATTTTTTATATGTCATATAGCAAGGAAGTCCTACTAGAAATAAGGAAAAATTAAGTCCAACCTATTCTGAAATTTCATTGAAAATTTTTAACAACACAGTTGAAGATTTTATAAATAATCATTATACCTACAGTGATAAGCGAATCATAAATATTTTAAAAATTTTCAAACATTCCTCTTGAATATTTGTTTGATTTATTTAATTATGAGAAATCCATTTTAAAGTTATCTTGTTATTAATGTACTTAAAAAAAATAGCAGTAAACAACGATTCACTGAATGAATACTTTTGGAGTTGTATGTATTTAAGGTTGAAACCTGGATATAGTAGATTGATTTATAAATGGATAGCGAAAGCCGATTTGATTGAATAATAAGCTAACGAAAAACTGAACGATGGTAAGAAAGGTATTTAACTTGTTCAATTGTAAAGAAAATCGAGTTTCGGTTTTGTATTTACCGTGTGGTCACGTAATTGTTTGTTCTAAGTGTCACGAGAAGATGTTCGCAAGTGTCAAGCCTGTTCAACACTGATTAATGAATATCATACTATATATATTTAGTTACCTTTGTTAATTTTACATTATTTTATTGTTTAAATAAATGTATGTTTTGTTGATTTGTTGATTTGTTGAGCGTGACCAGTACCCTGTGAGCATTACCCATAGGGGGACAAAATATTTTGTCGGATAGACTCGGAGTATATAGACTCGGAGTTATAGATTAATAATAATAATAATAATAATAATAATAATAATAATAATAATAATAATAATAATAATAATAATAATAATAATAATAATAATAATAATAATAATATTAATAATAAAACTTTCAACAGGTTGCAAGGGTACTAGTGATGCTTATTATTATTGTTATACATTTGATGGTTACAATTTTACATTTTGAAAGCTCTATTTGATTGGCTATCACAATTTTTATAAATGTAAAAAACAAAAGTAATTTAGTTATTAAGAAATATTACTAATGATTTCTACAAATAAAACTGATGAATGTGTAACACATTGGGTAACTTTATTATTTTGTCAATATTTTTTATATGTCATTTATAGCAAGGAAGTCCTACTAGAAATAAGGAAAAATTAAGTCCACCTATCTGAAATTTCATGAAATTTTTTAACAACACAGTTGAAGATTTTATAAATAATCATTATACCTACAGTGATAAGCGAATCATAAATATTTTAAAAATTTTCAAACATTCCTCTATTGAATATTTGTTTGATTTATTTAATTATGAGAAATCCATTTTAAAGTTATCTTGTTATTTAATGTACTTATAAAAAATAGCAGTAAACAACGATTCACTGAATGAATACTTTTTGGAGTTGTATGTATTTAAGGTTGAAACCTGGATATAGTAGATTGATTTATAAATGGATAGCGAAAGCCGATTTGATTGAAAATAAGCTAACGAAAAAACTGAACGATGTTAAGAAAAGGTATTTAACTTGTTCAATTTGTAAAGAAAATCGAGTTTCGGTTTTGTATTTACCGTGTGGTCACGTAATTGTTTGTTCTAAGTGTCACGAGAAGAATGTTCGCAAGTGTCAAGCCTGTTCAACACTGATTAATGAATATCATACTATATATATTTAGTTTACCTTTGTTAATTTTACATTATTTTATTGTTTAAATAAATGTATGTTTTGTTGATTTGTTGATTTGTTGAGCGTGACCAGTACCCTTGTGAGCATTACCCATAGGGGGACAAAATATTTTGTCGGATAGACTCGGAGTATATAGACTCGGAGTATATAGATTAATAATAATAATAATAATAATAATAATAATAATAATAATAATAATAATAATAATAATAATAATAATAATAATAATAATAATAATAATAATAATAATAATATTAATAATAAAACTTTCAACAGGTTGCAAGGGTACTAGTGATGCTTATTATTATTGTTATACATTTGATGGTTACAATTTTTACATTTTGAAAGCTCTATTTGATTGGCTATCACAATTTTTATAAATGTAAAAACAAAAGTAATTTAGTTATTAAGAAATTTATTACTAATGATTTCTACAAATAAACTGATGAATGTGTAACACATTTGGTAACTTTATTATTTTGTCAATATTTTTTATATGTCATTTATAGCAAGGAAGTCCTACTAGAAATAAGGAAAAATTAAGTCCAACCTATTCTGAAATTTCATTGAAATTTTTTAACAACACAGTTGAAGATTTTATAAATAATCATTATACCTACAGTGATAAGCGAATCATAAATATTTTAAAAATTTTCAAACATTCCTCTATTGAATATTTGTTTGATTTATTTAATTATGAGAAATCCATTTTAAAGTTATCTTGTTATTTAATGTACTTATAAAAAATAGCAGTAAACAACGATTCACTGAATGAATACTTTTGGAGTTGTATGTATTTAAGGTTGAAACCTGGATATAGTAGATTGATTTATAAATGGATAGCGAAAGCCGATTTGATTGAAAATAAGCTAACGAAAAACTGAACGATGTTAAGAAAAGGTATTTAACTTGTTCAATTTGTAAAGAAAATCGAGTTTCGGTTTTGTATTTACCGTGTGGTCACGTAATTGTTTGTTCTAAGTGTCACGAGAAGAATGTTCGCAAGTGTCAAGCCTGTTCAACACTGATTAATGAATATCATACTATATATATTTAGTTTACCTTTGTTAATTTTACATTATTTTATTGTTTAAATAAATGTATGTTTTTGTTGATTTGTTGATTTGTTGAGCGTGACCAGTACCCTTGTGAGCATTACCCATAGGGGACAAAATATTTTGTCGGATAGACTCGGAGTATATAGACTCGGAGTATATAGATTAATAATAATAATAAAATAATAATAATAATAATAATAATAATAATATAATAATAATAATAATAATAATAATAATAATAATAATAATAATAATAATAATAATAATAATAATATTAATAATAAAACTTTCAACAGGTTGCAAGGGTACTAGTGATGCTTATTATTATTGTTATACATTTGATGGTTACAATTTTTACATTTTGAAAGCTCTATTTGATTGGCTATCACAATTTTTATAAATGTAAAAACAAAAGTAATTTAGTTATTAAGAAATTTATTACTAATGATTTCTACAAATAAAACTGATGAATGTGTAACACATTTGGTAACTTTATTATTTTGTCAATATTTTTTATATGTCATTTATAGCAAGGAAGTTCTACTAGAAATAAGGAAAAATTAAGTCCAACCTATTCTGAAATTTCATTGAAATTTTTTAACAACACAGTTGAAGATTTTATAAATAATCATTATACCTACAGTGATAAGCGAATCATAAATATTTTTAAAATTTTCAAACATTCCTCTATTGAATATTTGTTTGATTTATTTAATTATGAGAAATCCATTTTAAAGTTATCTTGTTATTTAATGTACTTATAAAAAATAGCAGTAAACAACGATTCACTGAATGAATACTTTTGGAGTTGTATGTATTTAAGGTTGAAACCTGGATATAGTAGATTGATTTATAAATGGATAGCGAAAGCCGATTTGATTGAAAATAAGCTAACGAAAAAACTGAACGATGTTAAGAAAAGGTTGTTCAATTTGTAAAGAAAATCGAGTTTCGGTTTTGTATTTACCGTGTGGTCACGTAATTGTTTGTTCTAAGTGTCACGAGAAGAATGTTCGCAAGTGTCAAGCCTGTTCAACACTGATTAATGAATATCATACTATATATATTTAGTTTACCTTTGTTAATTTTACATTATTTTATTGTTTAAATAAATGTATGTTTTGTTGATTTGTTGATTTGTTGAGCGTGACCAGTACCCTTGTGAGCATTACCCATAGGGGGACAAAATATTTTGTCGGATAGACTCGGAGTATATAGATTAATAATAATATAATAATAATAAAATAATAATAATAATAATAATAATAATAATAATAATAATAATAATAATAATAATAATAATAATAATAATAATATTAATAATAATAATAATAATAATATTAATAATAAAACTTTCAACAGGTTGCAAGGGTACTAGTGATGCTTATTATTATTGTTATACATTTGATGGTTACAATTTTTACATTTTGAAAGCTCTATTTGATTGGCTATCACAATTTTTATAAATGTAAAAACAAAAGTAATTTAGTTATTAAGAAATTTATTACTAATGATTTCTACAATAAAACTGATGAATGTGTAACACATTTGGTAACTTTATTATTTTGTCAATATTTTTTATATGTCATTTATAGCAAGGAAGTCCTACTAGAAATAAGGAAAAATTAAGTCCAACCTATTCTGAAATTTCATTGAAATTTTTTAACAACACAGTTGAAGATTTTATAAATAATCATTATACCTACAGTGATAAGCGAATCATAAATATTTTAAAAATTTTCAAACATTCCTCTATTGAATATTTGTTTGATTTATTTAATTATGAGAAATCCATTTTAAAGTTATCTTGTTATTTAATGTACTTATAAAAAATAGCAGTAAACAACGATTCACTGAATGAATACTTTTGGAGTTGTATGTATTTAAGGTTGAAACCTGGATATAGTAGATTGATTTATAAATGGATAGCGAAAGCCGATTTGATTGAAAATAAGCTAACGAAAAAACTGAACGATGTTAAGAAAAGGTATTTAACTTGTTCAATTTGTAAAGAAAATCGAGTTTCGGTTTTGTATTTACCGTGTGGTCACGTAATTGTTTGTTCTAAGTGTCACGAGAAGAATGTTCGCAAGTGTCAAGCCTGTTCAACACTGATTAATGAATATCATACTATATATATTTAGTTTACCTTTGTTAATTTTACATTATTTTATTGTTTAAATAAATGTATGTTTTGTTGATTTGTTGATTTGTTGAGCGTGACCAGTACCCTTGTGAGCATTACCCATAGGGGACAAAATATTTTGTCGGATAGACTCGGAGTATATAGACTCGGAGTATATAGATTAATAATAATAATAATAATAATAATAATAATAATAATAATAATAATAATAATAATAATAATAATAATAATAATAATAATAATAATAATATTAATAATAAAACTTTCAACAGGTTGCAAGGGTACTAGTGATGCTTATTATTATTGTTATACATTTGATGGTTACAATTTTTACATTTTGAAAGCTCTATTTGATTGGCTATCACAATTTTTATAAATGTAAAAACAAAAGTAATTTAGTTATTAAGAAATTTATTACTAATGATTTCTACAAATAAAACTGATGAATGTGTAACACATTTGGTAACTTTATTATTTTGTCAATATTTTTTATATGTCATTTATAGCAAGGAAGTCCTACTAGAAATAAGGAAAAATTAAGTCCAACCTATTCTGAAATTTCATTGAAATTTTTTAACAACACAGTTGAAGATTTTATAAATAATCATTATACCTACAGTGATAAGCGAATCATAAATATTTTAAAAATTTTCAAACATTCCTCTATTGAATATTTGTTTGATTTATTTAATTATGAGAAATCCATTTTAAAGTTATCTTGTTATTTAATGTACTTATAAAAAATAGCAGTAAACAACGATTCACTGAATGAATACTTTTGGAGTTGTATGTATTTAAGGTTGAAACCTGGATATAGTAGATTGATTTATAAATGGATAGCGAAAGCCGATTTGATTGAAAATAAGCTAACGAAAAAACTGAACGATGTTAAGAAAAGGTATTTAACTTGTTCAATTTGTAAAGAAAATCGAGTTTCGGTTTTGTATTTACCGTGTGGTCACGTAATTGTTTGTTCTAAGTGTCACGAGAAGAATGTTCGCAAGTGTCAAGCCTGTTCAACACTGATTAATGAATATCATACTATATATATTTAGTTTACCTTTGTTAATTTTACATTATTTTATTGTTTAAATAAATGTATGTTTTGTTGATTTGTTGATTTGTTGAGCGTGACCAGTACCCTTGTGAGCATTACCCATAGGGGGACAAAATATTTTGTCGGATAGACTCGGAGTATATAGACTCGGAGTATATAGATTAATAATAATAATAATAATAATAATAATAATAATAATAATAATAATAATAATAATAATAATAATAATAATAATAATAATAATAATAATAATAATAATAATAATAATAATATTAATAATAAAACTTTCAACAGGTTGCAAGGGTACTAGTGATGCTTATTATTATTGTTATACATTTGATGGTTACAATTTTTACATTTTGAAAGCTCTATTTGATTGGCTATCACAATTTTTATAAATGTAAAAACAAAAGTAATTTAGTTATTAAGAAATTTATTACTAATGATTTCTACAAATAAAACTGATGAATGTGTAACACATTTGGTAACTTTATTATTTTGTCAATATTTTTTATATGTCATTTATAGCAAGGAAGTCCTACTAGAAATAAGGAAAAATTAAGTCCAACCTATTCTGAAATTTCATTGAAATTTTTTAACAACACAGTTGAAGATTTTATAAATAATCATTATACCTACAGTGATAAGCGAATCATAAATATTTTAAAAATTTTCAAACATTCCTCTATTGAATATTTGTTTGATTTATTTAATTATGAGAAATCCATTTTAAAGTTATCTTGTTATTTAATGTACTTATAAAAAATAGCAGTAAACAACGATTCACTGAATGAATACTTTTGGAGTTGTATGTATTTAAGGTTGAAACCTGGATATAGTAGATTGATTTATAAATGGATAGCGAAAGCCGATTTGATTGAAAATAAGCTAACGAAAAAACTGAACGATGTTAAGAAAAGGTTGTTCAATTTGTAAAGAAAATCGAGTTTCGGTTTTGTATTTACCGTGTGGTCACGTAATTGTTTGTTCTAAGTGTCACGAGAAGAATGTTCGCAAGTGTCAAGCCTGTTCAACACTGATTAATGAATATCATACTATATATATTTAGTTTACCTTTGTTAATTTTACATTATTTTATTGTTTAAATAAATGTATGTTTTGTTGATTTGTTGATTTGTTGAGCGTGACCAGTACCCTTGTGAGCATTACCCATAGGGGGACAAAATATTTTGTCGGATAGACTCGGAGTATATAGACTCGGAGTATATAGATTAATAATAATAATAATAATAATAATAATAATAATAATAATAATAATAATAATAATAATAATAATAATAATAATAATAATAATAATAATATTAATAATAATAATCATAATAATATTAATAATAAAACTTTCAACAGGTTGCAAGGGTACTAGTGATGCTTAGTATTATTGTTATACATTTGATGGTTACAATTTTTACATTTTGAAAGCTCTATTTGATTGGCTATCACAATTTTTATAAATGTAAAAACAAAAGTAATTTAGTTATTAAGAAATTTATTACTAATGATTTCTACAAATAAAACTGATGAATGTGTAACACATTTGGTAACTTTATTATTTTGTCAATATTTTTTATATGTCATTTATAGCAAGGAAGTCCTACTAGAAATAAGGAAAAATTAAGTCCAACCTATTCTGAAATTTCATTGAAATTTTTTAACAACACAGTTGAAGATTTTATAAATAATCATTATACCTACAGTGATAAGCGAATCATAAATATTTTAAAAATTTTCAAACATTCCTCTATTGAATATTTGTTTGATTTATTTAATTATGAGAAATCCATTTTAAAGTTATCTTGTTATTTAATGTACTTATAAAAAATAGCAGTAAACAACGATTCACTGAATGAATACTTTTGGAGTTGTATGTATTTAAGGTTGAAACCTGGATATAGTAGATTGATTTATAAATGGATAGCGAAAGCCGATTTGATTGAAAATAAGCTAACGAAAAAACTGAACGATGTTAAGAAAAGGTATTTAACTTGTTCAATTTGTAAAGAAAATCGAGTTTCGGTTTTGTATTTACCGTGTGGTCACGTAATTGTTTGTTCTAAGTGTCACGAGAAGAATGTTCGCAAGTGTCAAGCCTGTTCAACACTGATTAATGAATATCATACTATATATATTTAGTTTACCTTTGTTAATTTTACATTATTTTATTGTTTAAATAAATGTATGTTTTGTTGATTTGTTGATTTGTTGAGCGTGACCAGTACCCTTGTGAGCATTACCCATAGGGGGACAAAATATTTTGTCGGATAGACTCGGAGTATATAGACTCGGAGTATATAGATTAATAATAATAATAATAATAATAATAATAATAATAATAATAATAATAATAAATAATAATAATAATAATAATAATAATAATAATATTAATAATAAAACTTTCAACAGGTTGCAAGGGTACTAGTGATGCTTATTATTATTGTTATACATTTGATGGTTACAATTTTTACATTTTGAAAGCTCTATTTGATTGGCTATCACAATTTTTATAAATGTAAAAACAAAAGTAATTTAGTTATTAAGAAATTTATTACTAATGATTTCTACAAATAAAACTGATGAATGTGTAACACATTTGGTAACTTTATTATTTTGTCAATATTTTTTATATGTCATTTATAGCAAGGAAGTCCTACTAGAAATAAGGAAAAATTAAGTCCAACCTATTCTGAAATTTCATTGAAATTTTTTAACAACACAGTTGAAGATTTTATAAATAATCATTATACCTACAGTGATAAGCGAATCATAAATATTTTAAAAATTTTCAAACATTCCTCTATTGAATATTTGTTTGATTTATTTAATTATGAGAAATCCATTTTAAAGTTATCTTGTTATTTAATGTACTTATAAAAAATAGCAGTAAACAACGATTCACTGAATGAATACTTTTGGAGTTGTATGTATTTAAGGTTGAAACCTGGATATAGTAGATTGATTTATAAATGGATAGCGAAAGCCGATTTGATTGAAAATAAGCTAACGAAAAAACTGAACGATGTTAAGAAAAGGTATTTAACTTGTTCAATTTGTAAAGAAAATCGAGTTTCGGTTTTGTATTTACCGTGTGGTCACGTAATTGTTTGTTCTAAGTGTCACGAGAAGAATGTTCGCAAGTGTCAAGCCTGTTCAACACTGATTAATGAATATCATACTATATATATTTAGTTTACCTTTGTTAATTTTACATTATTTTATTGTTTAAATAAATGTATGTTTTGTTGATTTGTTGATTTGTTGAGCGTGACCAGTACCCTTGTGAGCATTACCCATAGGGGGACAAAATATTTTGTCGGATAGACTCGGAGTATATAGACTCGGAGTATATAGATTAATAATAATAATAATAATAATAATAATAATAATAATAATAATAATAATAATAATAATAATAATAATAATAATAATAATAATAATAATAATAATAATAATAATAATAATATTAATAATAAAACTTTCAACAGGTTGCAAGGGTACTAGTGATGCTTATTATTATTGTTATACATTTGATGGTTACAATTTTTACATTTTGAAAGCTCTATTTGATTGGCTATCACAATTTTTATAAATGTAAAAACAAAAGTAATTTAGTTATTAAGAAATTTATTACTAATGATTTCTACAAATAAAACTGATGAATGTGTAACACATTTGGTAACTTTATTATTTTGTCAATATTTTTTATATGTCATTTATAGCAAGGAAGTCCTACTAGAAATAAGGAAAAATTAAGTCCAACCTATTCTGAAATTTCATTGAAATTTTTTAACAACACAGTTGAAGATTTTATAAATAATCATTATACCTACAGTGATAAGCGAATCATAAATATTTTAAAAATTTTCAAACATTCCTCTATTGAATATTTGTTTGATTTATTTAATTATGAGAAATCCATTTTAAAGTTATCTTGTTATTTAATGTACTTATAAAAAATAGCAGTAAACAACGATTCACTGAATGAATACTTTTGGAGTTGTATGTATTTAAGGTTGAAACCTGGATATAGTAGATTGATTTATAAATGGATAGCGAAAGCCGATTTGATTGAAAATAAGCTAACGAAAAAACTGAACGATGTTAAGAAAAGGTTGTTCAATTTGTAAAGAAAATCGAGTTTCGGTTTTGTATTTACCGTGTGGTCACGTAATTGTTTGTTCTAAGTGTCACGAGAAGAATGTTCGCAAGTGTCAAGCCTGTTCAACACTGATTAATGAATATCATACTATATATATTTAGTTTACCTTTGTTAATTTTACATTATTTTATTGTTTAAATAAATGTATGTTTTGTTGATTTGTTGATTTGTTGAGCGTGACCAGTACCCTTGTGAGCATTACCCATAGGGGGACAAAATATTTTGTCGGATAGACTCGGAGTATATAGACTCGGAGTATATAGATTAATAATAATAATAATAATAATAATAATAATAATAATAATAATAATAATAATAATAATAATAATAATAATAATAATAATAATAATAATAATAATAATAATATATAATAATAATAATAATAATAATATTAATAATAAAACTTTCAACAGGTTGCAAGGGTACTAGTGATGCTTATTATTATTGTTATACATTTGATGGTTACAATTTTTACATTTTGAAAGCTCTATTTGATTGGCTATCACAATTTTTATAAATGTAAAAACAAAAGTAATTTAGTTATTAAGAAATTTATTACTAATGATTTCTACAAATAAAACTGATGAATGTGTAACACATTTGGTAACTTTATTATTTTGTCAATATTTTTTATATGTCATTTATAGCAAGGAAGTCCTACTAGAAATAAGGAAAAATTAAGTCCAACCTATTCTGAAATTTCATTGAAATTTTTTAACAACACAGTTGAAGATTTTATAAATAATCATTATACCTACAGTGATAAGCGAATCATAAATATTTTAAAAATTTTCAAACATTCCTCTATTGAATATTTGTTTGATTTATTTAATTATGAGAAATCCATTTTAAAGTTATCTTGTTATTTAATGTACTTATAAAAAATAGCAGTAAACAACGATTCACTGAATGAATACTTTTGGAGTTGTATGTATTTAAGGTTGAAACCTGGATATAGTAGATTGATTTATAAATGGATAGCGAAAGCCGATTTGATTGAAAATAAGCTAACGAAAAAACTGAACGATGTTAAGAAAAGGTATTTAACTTGTTCAATTTGTAAAGAAAATCGAGTTTCGGTTTTGTATTTACCGTGTGGTCACGTAATTGTTTGTTCTAAGTGTCACGAGAAGAATGTTCGCAAGTGTCAAGCCTGTTCAACACTGATTAATGAATATCATACTATATATATTTAGTTTACCTTTGTTAATTTTACATTATTTTATTGTTTAAATAAATGTATGTTTTGTTGATTTGTTGATTTGTTGAGCGTGACCAGTACCCTTGTGAGCATTACCCATAGGGGGACAAAATATTTTGTCGGATAGACTCGGAGTATATAGACTCGGAGTATATAGATTAATAATAATAATAATAATAATAATAATAATAATAATAATAATAATAATAATAATAATAATAATAATAATAATAATAATAATAATAATAATAATAATAATAATAATAATAATAATAATAATAATAATAATATTAATAATAATAATAATAATAATATAATAATAAAACTTTCAACAGGTTGCAAGGGTACTAGTGATGCTTATTATTATTGTTATACATTTGATGGTTACAATTTTTACATTTGAAAGCTCTATTTGATTGGCTATCACAATTTTTATAAATGTAAAACAAAAGTAATTTAGTTATTAAGAAATTTATTATAATGATTTCTACAAATAAAACTGATGAATGTGCTAACACATTTGGTAACTTTATTATTTTGTCACTATTTTTTTTATATGTCATTTATAGCAAGGAAGTCCTACTAGAAATAAGGAAAAATTAAGTCCAACCTATTCTGAAATTTCATTGAAATTTTTTAACAACACAGTTGAAGATTTTATAAATAATCATTATACCTACAGTGATAAGCGAATCATAAATATTTTAAAAATTTTCAAACATTCCTCTATTGAATATTTGTTTGATTTATTTAATTATGAGAAATCCATTTTAAAGTTATCTGTTATTTAATGTACTTATAAAAATAGCAGTAAACAACGATTCACTGAATGAATACTTTTGGAGTTGTATGTATTTAAGGTTGAAACCTGGATATAGTAGATTGATTTATAAATGGATAGCGAAAGCCGATTTGATTGAAAATAAGCTAACGAAAAAACTGAACGATGTTAAGAAAAGGTATTTAACTTGTTCAATTGTAAAGAAAATCGAGTTTCGGTTTTGTATTTACCGTGTGGTCACGTAATTGTTTGTTCTAGTGTCACGAGAAGAATGTTCGCAAGTGTCAAGCCTGTTCAACACTGATTAATGAATATCATACTATATATATTTAGTTTACCTTTGTTAATTTACATTATTTTATTGTTTAAATAAATGTATGTTTTGTTGATTTGTTGATTTGTTGAGCGTGACCAGTACCCTTGTGAGCATTACCCATAGGGGACAAAATATTTTGTCGGATAGACTCGGAGTATATAGACTCGGAGTATATAGATTAATAATAATAATAATAATAATAATAATATAATAATAATAATAATAATAATAATAATAATAATAATAATAATAATAATAATAATAATAATAATAATAATAATAATAATAATATTAATAATAAAACTTTCAACAGGTTGCAAGGGTACTAGTGATGCTTATTATTATTGTTATACATTTGATGGTTACAATTTTTACATTTTGAAAGCTCTATTTGATTGGCTATCACAATTTTTATAAATGTAAAAACAAAAGTAATTTAGTTATTAAGAAATTTATTACTAATGATTTCTACAAATAAAACTGATGAATGTGTAACACATTTGGTAACTTTATTATTTTGTCAATATTTTTTATATGTCATTTATAGCAAGGAAGTCCTACTAGAAATAAGGAAAAATTAAGTCCAACCTATTCTGAAATTTCATTGAAATTTTTTAACAACACAGTTGAAGATTTTATAAATAATCATTATACCTACAGTGATAAGCGAATCATAATATTTTAAAAATTTTCAAACATTCCTCTATTGAATATTTGTTTGATTTATTTAATTATGAGAAATCCATTTTAAAGTTATCTTGTTATTTAATGTACTTATAAAAAATAGCAGTAAACAACGATTCACTGAATGAATACTTTTGGAGTTGTATGTATTTAAGGTTGAAACCTGGATATAGTAGATTGATTTATAAATGGATAGCGAAAGCCGATTTGATTGAAAATAAGCTAACGAAAAAACTGAACGATGTTAAGAAAAGGTATTTAACTTGTTCAATTTGTAAAGAAAATCGAGTTTCGGTTTTGTATTTACCGTGTGGTCACGTAATTGTTTGTTCTAAGTGTCACGAGAAGAATGTTCGCAAGTGTCAAGCCTGTTCAACACTGATTAATGAATATCATACTATATATATTTAGTTTACCTTTGTTAATTTTACATTATTTTATTGTTTAAATAAATGTATGTTTTGTTGATTTGTTGATTTGTTGAGCGTGACCAGTACCTTTGTGAGCATTACCCATAGGGGGACAAAATATTTGTCGGATAGACTCGGAGTATATAGACTCGGAGTATATAGATTAATAATAATAATAATAATAATAATAATAATAATATAATAATAATAATAATAATAATAATAATAATAATAATAATAATAATAATAATAATAATATTATAATAATAATAATAATAATATTAATAATAAAACTTTCACAGGTTGCAAGGGTACTAGTGATGCTTATTATTATTGTTATACATTTGATGGTTACAATTTTTACATTTTGAAAGCTCTATTTGATTGGCTATCACAATTTTTATAAATGTAAAAAACAAAAGTAATTTAGTTTATTAAGAAATTTATTACTAATGATTTCTACAAATAAAACTGATGAATGTGTAACACATTTGGTAACTTTATTATTTTGTCAATATTTTTTATATGTCATTTATAGCAAGGAAGTCCTACTAGAAATAAGGAAAAATTAAGTCCAACCTATTCTGAAATTTCATTGAAATTTTTTAACAACACAGTTGAAGATTTTATAAATAATCATTATACCTACAGTGATAAGCGAATCATAAATATTTTAAAAATTTTCAAACATTCCTCTATTGAATATTTGTTTGATTTATTTAATTATGAGAAATCCATTTTAAAGTTATCTTGTTATTTAATGTACTTATAAAAAATAGCAGTAAACAACGATTCACTGAATGAATACTTTTGGAGTTGTATGTATTTAAGGTTGAAACCTGGATATAGTAGATTGATTTATAAATGGATAGCGAAAGCCGATTTGATTGAAAATAAGCTAACGAAAAAACTGAACGATGTTAAGAAAAGGTATTTAACTTGTTCAATTTGTAAAGAAAATCGAGTTTCGGTTTTGTATTACCGTGTGGTCACGTAATTGTTTGTTCTAAGTGTCACGAGAAGAATGTTCGCAAGTGTCAAGCCTGTTCAACACTGATTAATGAATATCATACTATATATATTTAGTTTACCTTTGTTAATTTTACATTATTTTATTGTTTAAATAAATGTATGTTTTGTTGATTTGTTGATTTGTTGAGCGTGACCAGTACCCTTGTGAGCATTACCCATAGGGGGACAAAATATTTTGTCGGATAGACTCGGAGTATATAGACTCGGAGTATATAGATTAATAATAATAATAATAATAATAATAATAATAATAATAATAATAATAATAATAATAATAATAATAATATAATAATAATAATAATAATAATAATAATAATAATAATAATATTAATAATAATATAATAATATATTAATAATAAAACTTTCAACAGGTTGCAAGGGTACTAGTGATGCTTATTATTATTGTTATACATTTGATGGTTACAATTTTTACATTTTGAAAGCTCTATTTGATTGGCTATCACAATTTTTATAAATGTAAAAACAAAAGTAATTTAGTTATTAAGAAATTTATTACTAATGATTTCTACAAATAAAACTGATGAATGTGTAACACATTTGGTAACTTTATTATTTTGTCAATATTTTTTATATGTCATTTATAGCAAGGAAGTCCTACTAGAAATAAGGAAAAATTAAGTCCAACCTATTCTGAAATTTCATTGAAATTTTTTAACAACACAGTTGAAGATTTTATAAATAATCATTATACCTACAGTGATAAGCGAATCATAAATATTTTAAAAATTTTCAAACATTCCTCTATTGAATATTTGTTTGATTTATTTAATTATGAGAAATCCATTTTAAAGTTATCTTGTTATTTAATGTACTTATAAAAAATAGCAGTAAACAACGATTCACTGAATGAATACTTTTGGAGTTGTATGTATTTAAGGTTGAAACCTGGATATAGTAGATTGATTTATAAATGGATAGCGAAAGCCGATTTGATTGAAAATAAGCTAACGAAAAAACTGAACGATGTTAAGAAAGGTATTTAACTTGTTCAATTTGTAAAGAAATCGAGTTTCGGTTTTGTATTTACCGTGTGGTCACGTAATTGTTTGTTCTAAGTGTCACGAGAAGAATGTTCGCAAGTGTCAAGCCTGTTCAACACTGATTAATGAATATCATACTATATATATTTAGTTTACCTTTGTTAATTTTACATTATTTTATTGTTTAAATAAATGTATGTTTTGTTGATTTGTTGATTTGTTGAGCGTGACCAGTACCCTTGTGAGCATTACCCATAGGGGGACAAAATATTTTGTCGGATAGACTCGGAGTATATAGACTCGGAGTATATAGATTAATAATAATAATAATAATAATAATAATAATAATAATAATAATAATAATAATAATAATAATAATAATAATAATAATAATAATAATAATAATAATATTAATAATAATAATAATAATAATATTAATAATAAAACTTTCAACAGGTTGCAAGGGTACTAGTGATGCTTATTATTATTGTTATACATTTGATGGTTACAATTTTTACATTTTGAAAGCTCTATTTGATTGGCTATCACAATTTTATAAATGTAAAAACAAAAGTAATTTAGTTATTAAGAAATTTATTACTAATGATTTCTACAAATAAAACTGATGAATGTGTAACACATTTGGTAACTTTATTATTTTGTCAATATTTTTTATATGTCATTTATAGCAAGGAAGTCCTACTAGAAATAAGGAAAAATTAAGTCCAACCTATTCTGAAATTTCATTGAAATTTTTTAACAACACAGTTGAAGATTTTATAAATAATCATTATACCTACAGTGATAAGCGAATCATAAATATTTTAAAAATTTTCAAACATTCCTCTATTGAATATTTGTTTGATTTATTTAATTATGAGAAATCCATTTTAAAGTTATCTTGTTATTTAATGTACTTATAAAAAATAGCAGTAAACAACGATTCACTGAATGAATACTTTTGGAGTTGTATGTATTTAAGGTTGAAACCTGGATATAGTAGATTGATTTATAAATGGATAGCGAAAGCCGATTTGATTGAAAATAAGCTAACGAAAAAACTGAACGATGTTAAGAAAAGGTATTTAACTTGTTCAATTTGTAAAGAAAATCGAGTTTCGGTTTTGTATTTACCGTGTGGTCACGTAATTGTTTGTTCTAAGTGTCACGAGAAGAATGTTCGCAAGTGTCAAGCCTGTTCAACACTGATTAATGAATATCATACTATATATATTTAGTTTACCTTTGTTAATTTTACATTATTTTATTGTTTAAATAAATGTATGTTTTGTTGATTTGTTGATTTGTTGAGCGTGACCAGTACCCTTGTGAGCATTACCCATAGGGGGACAAAATATTTTGTCGGATAGACTCGGAGTATATAGACTCGGAGTATATAGATTAATAATAATAATAATAATAATAATAATAATAATAATAATAATAATAATAATAATAATAATAATAATAATAATAATAATAATAATAATAATAATAATAATAATAATAATAATAATAATAATAATAATAATATTAATAATAAAACTTTCAACAGGTTGCAAGGGTACTAGTGATGCTTATTATTATTGTTATACATTTGATGGTTACAATTTTTACATTTTGAAAGCTCTATTTGATTGGCTATCACAATTTTTATAAATGTAAAAACAAAAGTAATTTAGTTATTAAGAAATTTATTACTAATGATTTCTACAAATAAAACTGATGAATGTGTAACACATTTGGTAACTTTATTATTTTGTCAATATTTTTTATATGTCATTTATAGCAAGGAAGTCCTACTAGAAATAAGGAAAAATTAAGTCCAACCTATTCTGAAATTTCATTGAAATTTTTTAACAACACAGTTGAAGATTTTATAAATAATCATTATACCTACAGTGATAAGCGAATCATAAATATTTTAAAAATTTTCAAACATTCCTCTATTGAATATTTGTTTGATTTATTTAATTATGAGAAATCCATTTTAAAGTTATCTTGTTATTTAATGTACTTATAAAAAATAGCAGTAAACAACGATTCACTGAATGAATACTTTTGGAGTTGTATGTATTTAAGGTTGAAACCTGGATATAGTAGATTGATTTATAAATGGATAGCGAAAGCCGATTTGATTGAAAATAAGCTAACGAAAAAACTGAACGATGTTAAGAAAAGGTATTTAACTTGTTCAATTTGTAAAGAAAATCGAGTTTCGGTTTTGTATTTACCGTGTGGTCACGTAATTGTTTGTTCTAAGTGTCACGAGAAGAATGTTCGCAAGTGTCAAGCCTGTTCAACACTGATTAATGAATATCATACTATATATATTTAGTTTACCTTTGTTAATTTTACATTATTTTATTGTTTAAATAAATGTATGTTTTGTTGATTTGTTGATTTGTTGAGCGTGACCAGTACCCTTGTGAGCATTACCCATAGGGGGACAAAATATTTTGTCGGATAGACTCGGAGTATATAGACTCGGAGTATATAGATTAATAATAATAATAATAATAATAATAATAATAATAATAATAATAATAATAATAATAATAATAATAATAATAATAATAATAATAATAATAATAATAATAATATTAATAATAAAACTTTCAACAGGTTGCAAGGGTACTAGTGATGCTTATTATTATTGTTATACATTTGATGGTTACAATTTTTACATTTTGAAAGCTCTATTTGATTGGCTATCACAATTTTTATAAATGTAAAAACAAAAGTAATTTAGTTATTAAGAAATTTATTACTAATGATTTCTACAAATAAAACTGATGAATGTGTAACACATTTGGTAACTTTATTATTTTGTCAATATTTTTTATATGTCATTTATAGCAAGGAAGTCCTACTAGAAATAAGGAAAAATTAAGTCCAACCTATTCTGAAATTTCATTGAAATTTTTTAACAACACAGTTGAAGATTTTATAAATAATCATTATACCTACAGTGATAAGCGAATCATAAATATTTTAAAAATTTTCAAACATTCCTCTATTGAATATTTGTTTGATTTATTTAATTATGAGAAATCCATTTTAAAGTTATCTTGTTATTTAATGTACTTATAAAAAATAGCAGTAAACAACGATTCACTGAATGAATACTTTTGGAGTTGTATGTATTTAAGGTTGAAACCTGGATATAGTAGATTGATTTATAAATGGATAGCGAAAGCCAATTTGATTGAAAATAAGCTAACGAAAAAACTGAACGATGTTAAGAAAAGGTATTTAACTTGTTCAATTTGTAAAGAAAATCGAGTTTCGGTTTTGTATTTACCGTGTGGTCACGTAATTGTTTGTTCTAAGTGTCACGAGAAGAATGTTCGCAAGTGTCAAGCCTGTTCAACACTGATTAATGAATATCATACTATATATATTTAGTTTACCTTTGTTAATTTTACATTATTTTATTGTTTAAATAAATGTATGTTTTGTTGATTTGTTGATTTGTTGAGCGTGACCAGTACCCTTGTGAGCATTACCCATAGGGGGACAAAATATTTTGTCGGATAGACTCGGAGTATATAGACTCGGAGTATATAGATTAATAATAATAATAATAATAATAATAATAATAATAATAATAATAATAATAATAATAATAATAATAATAATAATAATAATAATAATAATAATAATAATAATAATATTAATAATAAAACTTTCAACAGGTTGCAAGGGTACTAGTGATGCTTATTATTATTGTTATACATTTGATGGTTACAATTTTTACATTTTGAAAGCTCTATTTGATTGGCTATCACAATTTTTATAAATGTAAAAACAAAAGTAATTTAGTTATTAAGAAATTTATTACTAATGATTTCTACAAATAAAACTGATGAATGTGTAACACATTTGGTAACTTTATTATTTTGTCAATATTTTTTATATGTCATTTATAGCAAGGAAGTCCTACTAGAAATAAGGAAAAATTAAGTCCAACCTATTCTGAAATTTCATTGAAATTTTTTAACAACACAGTTGAAGATTTTATAATAATCATTATACCTACAGTGATAAGCGAATCATAAATATTTTAAAAATTTTCAAACATTCCTCTATTGAATATTTGTTTGATTTATTTAATTATGAGAAATCCATTTTAAAGTTATCTTGTTATTTAATGTACTTATAAAAAATAGCAGTAAACAACGATTCACTGAATGAATACTTTTGGAGTTGTATGTATTTAAGGTTGAAACCTGGATATAGTAGATTGATTTATAAATGGATAGCGAAAGCCGATTTGATTGAAAATAAGCTAACGAAAAAACTGAACGATGTTAAGAAAAGGTATTTAACTTGTTCAATTTGTAAAGAAAATCGAGTTTCGGTTTTGTATTTACCGTGTGGTCACGTAATTGTTTGTTCTAAGTGTCACGAGAAGAATGTTCGCAAGTGTCAAGCCTGTTCAACACTGATTAATGAATATCATACTATATATATTTAGTTTACCTTGTTAATTTTACATTATTTTATTGTTTAAATAAATGTATGTTTTGTTGATTTGTTGATTTGTTGAGCGTGACCAGTACCCTTGTGAGCATTACCCATAGGGGGACAAAATATTTTGTCGGAAAGACTCGGAGTATATAGACTCGGAGTATATAGATTAATAATAATAATAATAATAATAATAATAATAATAATAATAATAATAATAATAATAATAATAATAATAATAATAATAATAATAATAATAATAATAATAATAATAATAATATTAATAATAATAATAATAATAATATTAATAATAAAACTTTCAACAGGTTGCAAGGGTACTAGTGATGCTTATTATTATTGTTATACATTTGATGGTTACAATTTTTACATTTTGAAAGCTCTATTTGATTGGCTATCACAATTTTTATAAATGTAAAAACAAAAGTAATTTAGTTATTAAGAAATTTATTACTAATGATTTCTACAAATAAAACTGATGAATGTGTAACACATTTGGTAACTTTATTATTTTGTCAATATTTTTTATATGTCATTTATAGCAAGGAAGTCCTACTAGAAATAAGGAAAAATTAAGTCCAACCTATTCTGAAATTTCATTGAAATTTTTTAACAACACAGTTGAAGATTTTATAAATAATCATTATACCTACAGTGATAAGCGAATCATAAATATTTTAAAAATTTTCAAACATTCCTCTATTGAATATTTGTTTGATTTATTTAATTATGAGAAATCCATTTTAAAGTTATCTTGTTATTTAATGTACTTATAAAAAATAGCAGTAAACAACGATTCACTGAATGAATACTTTTGGAGTTGTATGTATTTAAGGTTGAAACCTGGATATAGTAGATTGATTTATAAATGGATAGCGAAAGCCGATTTGATTGAAAATAAGCTAACGAAAAAACTGAACGATGTTAAGAAAAGGTATTTAACTTGTTCAATTTGTAAAGAAAATCGAGTTTCGGTTTTGTATTTACCGTGTGGTCACGTAATTGTTTGTTCTAAGTGTCACGAGAAGAATGTTCGCAAGTGTCAAGCCTGTTCAACACTGATTAATGAATATCATACTATATATATTTAGTTTACCTTTGTTAATTTTACATTATTTTATTGTTTAAATAAATGTATGTTTTGTTGATTTGTTGATTTGTTGAGCGTGACCAGTACCCTTGTGAGCATTACCCATAGGGGGACAAAATATTTTGTCGGAAAGACTCGGAGTATATAGACTCGGAGTATATAGATTAATAATAATAATAATAATAATAATAATAATAATAATAATAATAATAATAATAATAATAATAATAATAATAATAATAATAATAATAATAATAATAATAATAATAATATTAATAATAATAATAATAATATTAATAATAAAACTTTCAACAGGTTGCAAGGGTACTAGTGATGCTTATTATTATTGTTATACATTTGATGGTTACAATTTTACATTTTGAAAGCTCTATTTGATTGGCTATCACAATTTTTATAAATGTAAAAACAAAAGTAATTTAGTTATTAAGAAATTTATTACTAATGATTTCTACAAATAAAACTGATGAATGTGTAACACATTTGGTAACTTTATTATTTTGTCAATATTTTTTATATGTCATTTATAGCAAGGAAGTCCTACTAGAAATAAGGAAAAATTAAGTCCAACCTATTCTGAAATTTCATTGAAATTTTTTAACAACACAGTTGAAGATTTTATAAATAATCATTATACCTACAGTGATAAGCGAATCATAAATATTTTAAAAATTTTCAAACATTCCTCTATTGAATATTTGTTTGATTTATTTAATTATGAGAAATCCATTTTAAAGTTATCTTGTTATTTAATGTACTTATAAAAAATAGCAGTAAACAACGATTCACTGAATGAATACTTTTGGAGTTGTATGTATTTAAGGTTGAAACCTGGATATAGTAGATTGATTTATAAATGGATAGCGAAAGCCGATTTGATTGAAAATAAGCTAACGAAAAAACTGAACGATGTTAAGAAAAGGTATTTAACTTGTTCAATTTGTAAAGAAAATCGAGTTTCGGTTTTGTATTTACCGTGTGGTCACGTAATTGTTTGTTCTAAGTGTCACGAGAAGAATGTTCGCAAGTGTCAAGCCTGTTCAACACTGATTAATGAATATCATACTATATATATTTAGTTTACCTTTGTTAATTTTACATTATTTTATTGTTTAAATAAATGTATGTTTTGTTGATTTGTTGATTTGTTGAGCGTGACCAGTACCCTTGTGAGCATTACCCATAGGGGGACAAAATATTTTGTCGGATAGACTCGGAGTATATAGACTCGGAGTATATAGATTAATAATAATAATAATAATAATAATAATAATAATAATAATAATAATAATAATAATAATAATAATAATAATAATAATAATAATATTAATAATAAAACTTTCAACAGGTTGCAAGGGTACTAGTGATGCTTATTATTATTGTTATACATTTGATGGTTACAATTTTTACATTTTGAAAGCTCTATTTGATTGGCTATCACAATTTTTATAAATGTAAAAACAAAAGTAATTTAGTTATTAAGAAATTTATTACTAATGATTTCTACAAATAAAACTGATGAATGTGTAACACATTTGGTAACTTTATTATTTTGTCAATATTTTTTATATGTCATTTATAGCAAGGAAGTCCTACTAGAAATAAGGAAAAATTAAGTCCAACCTATTCTGAAATTTCATTGAAATTTTTTAACAACACAGTTGAAGATTTTATAAATAATCATTATACCTACAGTGATAAGCGAATCATAAATATTTTAAAAATTTTCAAACATTCCTCTATTGAATATTTGTTTGATTTATTTAATTATGAGAAATCCATTTTAAAGTTATCTTGTTATTTAATGTACTTATAAAAAATAGCAGTAAACAACGATTCACTGAATGAATACTTTTGGAGTTGTATGTATTTAAGGTTGAAACCTGGATATAGTAGATTGATTTATAAATGGATAGCGAAAGCCGATTTGATTGAAAATAAGCTAACGAAAAAACTGAACGATGTTAAGAAAAGGTATTTAACTTGTTCAATTTGTAAAGAAAATCGAGTTTCGGTTTTGTATTTACCGTGTGGTCACGTAATTGTTTGTTCTAAGTGTCACGAGAAGAATGTTCGCAAGTGTCAAGCCTGTTCAACACTGATTAATGAATATCATACTATATATATTTAGTTTACCTTTGTTAATTTTACATTATTTTATTGTTTAAATAAATGTATGTTTTGTTGATTTGTTGATTTGTTGAGCGTGACCAGTACCCTTGTGAGCATTACCCATAGGGGGACAAAATATTTTGTCGGATAGACTCGGAGTATATAGACTCGGAGTATATAGATTAATAATAATAATAATAATAATAATAATAATAATAATAATAATAATAATAATAATAATAATAATAATAATAATAATAATAATAATAAAACTTTCAACAGGTTGCAAGGGTACTAGTGATGCTTATTATTATTGTTATACATTTGATGGTTACAATTTTTACATTTTGAAAGCTCTATTTGATTGGCTATCACAATTTTTATAAATGTAAAAACAAAAGTAATTTAGTTATTAAGAAATTTATTACTAATGATTTCTACAAATAAAACTGATGAATGTGTAACACATTTGGTAACTTTATTATTTTGTCAATATTTTTTATATGTCATTTATAGCAAGGAAGTCCTACTAGAAATAAGGAAAAATTAAGTCCAACCTATTCTGAAATTTCATTGAAATTTTTTAACAACACAGTTGAAGATTTTATAAATAATCATTATACCTACAGTGATAAGCGAATCATAAATATTTTAAAAATTTTCAAACATTCCTCTATTGAATATTTGTTTGATTTATTTAATTATGAGAAATCCATTTTAAAGTTATCTTGTTATTTAATGTACTTATAAAAAATAGCAGTAAACAACGATTCACTGAATGAATACTTTTAATAATAATAATAATAATAATAATAATAATAATAATAATAATAATAATAATAATAATAATAATAATAATAATAATAATAATAATAATATCTTTAGAAATAATAATCTTAATAACAAGAATTATGGCTCATTAGAAAGGTCTTGGATTGAGCTTTAAAATGAGCTATCGATAAATAATTTTCGTTGGCGAGAACTTTGAAAAAATTAAAAATAATATAATAATATTTTTAAAAATAATAATAAAAATAATAATATTTTTTAAAAATAATAATATGACCTTGATGACTCATCGCGATGACTCATATGACCTTGACTCATATGGCGATGACTCATATGACCTTGGGAATGACCTTGGATGAGTCATGCAACCTTGAAAATGACCTTGATGAGTCATAGGATGACTCAGATGACCTTGAAAATGACCTTGAAATTTTTGATGAGTCATAGTATGAGTCATATGACCTTGAGAATGACCTTGGATGAGTCATATGACCTTGAGAATGACCTTGGATGAGTCATATGACCTTGAGAATGACCTTGGATGAGTCATACGACCTTGAGAATGACCTTGAATGAGTCATGGCATTTGTTTAAATGACCTTGAAAATTTTTATGACTCATCGGATGAGTCATATGTCCTTGAAAATGACCTTGATGAGTCATGGTCTTTGTTTAAATGACCTTGGGAAATTTTTTGGCCCTGATCAGTCATATTATGAGTCATATGACCTTGAAAATGACCTTGATGAGTCATGGTATGAGTCATGGTCTTTGTTTCAATGACCTTGATGAGTCATATGTCTTTGCTTAAATTTGACCTTGAAAAAAAATGTACTTTTAGACTTAGAATTTTTTAAAAATTTTACGACCGGGGGGGTACTGTGCTAGCGGTGCCCTGTGCCAGCGGTGCCCAATCCATCTACTTCAATGTCTTCTTCATAATATGACTGACGAGGATTACATAACTTGAAGTAGCAGAAGCGAAAGACTTCCTTTCTTCAACAGAGGAAGAAAAATCTTTTATTTTTCTTGTAACCATGGCAATTTCTTGTAATTTCGGATTTGGCCATATTCAAATTGCAAAGTCAATATTGTGAACATACAATGCACATTTTTACGAATCTCTCTTTGCTTATTGACAGCTTTTCGTAGTACTGACTATTTGTCGTTCCCAGGAATTCATTGAAATGGCTTGGCTGAACACAATGAAATAATAAATTTCAGTCAGTAAATTATTTTGATAAATATTTTGATTGTAAATATTTAATTAAATTTAAAGCGAGAGTTTGTTTGAATATGTTAAATTTGATGAGCGGTTATTATTAGATATTTGAATGTAAATCGATTATTTATTTTATATAAATATAAATATTTTTTAATAGAATTATTTTTCGTTGCTTGAATTTATTAGAAATTAATTTTAATTAATATTGTCTAAACAAAATGTGTTGCCGATTCTTGAGCAAAATTATTATAGTTTTATCATTGAATCTGTTGAATCTGTTGAATCGCTACTTTTTAACAATTTTTTTCCAAGTGTTGGAACAAATGTATTTTTCCATCCTCACTTCAAAATAAGCGATATTTTTAGGCTTATCACCCTAACTTATCTGTTTTTGCACTTACATAAAAATAAATAATAAATCCGATTTTTCATTCGACCTTCCTATCTAACATTCCTGTAATATTTACAGTTTTAAATGTAATTTTTACTGCTCGCATATTGCCAAATCTAAAGTACGGGCATAGCAAGTGACATAAGATGTTCTAGATCAGTTTTCCTTCTTCGTATTACAGCAGTGATGTCCAACACAGTCGCCACTCGCCACATGTGGCGAGTGGGCTATGTGCTTGTGGCGAATGTAGCATTTTTTTTAATGTTTTATCTAATACTTCAATAGGATGTTTTAAGTATCTGCACTCTCATTCATATTTATTATTGTTTAAGTTAATTCCTAATTTATTATAATTTTGTTACAAGTAGTAAACAGAAGAAAACAAAAAAAAATTTTTATGCCAAAATGTGCTTCTTATCTATTTGTGATTACACTTTATCTATTTGTGAAAACGCTTTTTTAAAATTTAAAAACAAATGACATTTTCATCAAAGTAGGCGTTTTTTTGGTTTGTTTTCCCGTTGTATGAATCCCATGTATTAGTCTCATGTTTGTTTTTGTTAAATAAACAACTAACGCGCGACTTTAAATATTACATATTATTCTTTTGAAATTATATTAAAATTATTTCACCGTAAAAAATGGATAAATATTTAAAACGACATTCCGATACTGATAGTTCAGCTAGGCAAGAAGAAGCAACTGGTTCAACTCAATTAGAACCCAAAAAAAGAGATTGGAAAAAGGTTTGCCGCAAATTTAATGGTAAATGGCAACTAGAATTTGCTGTAATGGAACAAAACCAAAAAACTGTATGTATATTGTGTAACAAAACTTTTAATGACAATAAAGTGGACAGCATAAAAAAGCATTATCAACAAATGCATAGTGAATTTGATTGTAAGTTTCCTGTCGGCAAGCAAGTTAGAACGAATGAAATAACTCGCTTAAAGTCAAAATTAGAAGGACAGCAATCTTTTTTTAAACGGTTTTTAACTACATCCGAACTTATTACTTTGGCTAGCTACAAAATGGCTTGGATTTTAGCTCAAAAAAGAAAACCTTTTTCGGATGGAGAACTAATCAAAGAGATTGTCCTGTCTATTATGGAAATTTTACTTGAAAATTATGAAGAACCTTTGAAGAAAGATATAATGCAAAAAATAGAAAACATGCAATTGAGTCACCAAACTATTGCTCGTAGAATGCAAGACTTGATGAAAAACATCAATAAGCAATTGCTCCAACATTTGAAAAGTTGTATATGTTTTTCTTTAGCATTAGACGAGTCATGTGACATCCGAGACACTGCTCAGTTAATTTTTTGGATACGCCTGGTTTCAAAAGACTTGGAAATATATGAAGAAATGTTGACAATCCGTGGAATGAAAGACCGTACTAGAGGCGTAGATATTTTTGAAATTTTCAAAAGTGTCGCTGAAGACTTTCAATTAGATATGACGAAATTAGTTTCTGTCACAACAGATGGTGCTCCAGCGATGCTTGGACAAAAATCTGGATTTGTCGGTATTTTGAAACAACAAACACACGTATGCTTGGTCGCTTCTTTCCACTGCATGATACATGTGGAAAATATATGTGCTCAATTATCTGGAACAGACATTTTGAAAAATATGATGGATTTAGTTGTTAAAGTTGTTAATTATATTCGTAGTAGTGCTACAAACCATCGTCAGTTTCTGGAGCTTTTAAAGGAAATTGAGGGCACTGAATTTAAAGATCTGCTATTTTTTACAAATGTTCGGTGGTTAAGTCGTGGTAAAGTTTTGGAACGATTTGTATCATTATTAAATCCCATCCGAAATTTCCTTCAAGAAAAAGAAATGCTTATCAATTTTTCTGAAATAGAAAATAAGGAATGGCAATGCGATTTAATTTTTCTCACTGATATAACGTTACATATTAATGAATTAAATTTAAAACTTCAAGGAAAAGGAAAGCTAATATGTGATTTGGCACAGTATATACGAGAATTTGTCTCTAAATTAAAACTTTTTGTGACACAGTTAAAAGATTATGATTTCACGCATTTCGATAAAATGGAAAAATATAAAGAAGATACCAATTTTAATATACAGCGTTATGTCGAATGGTTACAGAAACTACAAGAAAAATTTGAAGAACGTTTTATTGATGTTGAGAAATTTAGACCTGCTTTTCAACTGATGCAAGATCCTTTCCATTTTGACATCACCAATTCTGAGTTGTCTAAAGATATCGCGAATTTGCTAAGTTTGGACCGACGTGATTTTGAAGCAGATATGCTTTTACTTCAAAGTCAGATCAATTATTCTAGAAACGATGAATCTATTTTAATGATGTGGACACGCCTCTTAAAGTCAAATGAGTTTGTGGTTCTCAACTCAGCTATTGCGAAGCTATTGAGTATGTTTGGAACAACTTGGGTTTGCGAATCTACTTTTTCAGCTGTAACTTTCATAAAATCAAAATACCGATCCAATATTAGTGATGAAAATTTGGAGGCAGAATTAAAATGTGCAGTTAGCGTGAGGTTTACACCAGATTTCAAGGGTATTGTGCAAGAAAAAAATTGCCAAGCATCACATTAAATAATTTTTGTATTTTGTGTTTAATGTTATTAAAAAAACTTGTGTAATTCCTAAAATTGATTAAAATAAAAAACTATTATAAAACATTTTATTTTAAATTTATTTTAATGTGGCGAATGAAAATTTCTAAATTGACGATTGTGGCTACAATCAAATTTCTGTTGGACACCGCTGATGTAGAATATTACTATTACCGCGCGGTCAACGTATATTTTTTAAGCTTTGTTTTAAGCTAGTGAGCAGTGGCTCAGATTTGTAGGCAAATTATGATAGCCAGATGATGTTGGAATTTGCAGTTAATTCACTCAATTGGTTTCACTTCCTATCTATGATCTATGCGGACGTCATTAGTCTCATTGCCAAGTTCCCGTCGGCCGACGTTGTTGATATTTATTTAAAAAGTTTCTAAATAAATTAATAAAAAATATAAATTATTGTTTATGAGATTGTCATAACAAATAACATAACAAATATTGTCAAGAAAATCACAATACTTTTTAATAAATATAAAAAGATAATTTATTTACTGACAAGCTGACCTCTTGCAGAAAAAAGCAAATAAACTGCTTATCAAATAGACCATTTACAAGAATGTTTAGACATTTTTGTTGGAAAACCTATCTCATGAAGATTTTTGCGTAACAGGTGAAGAAAAGAATAATAATTGTATGAATGGGAATATAACATGGTGTGTTCAAGAAGTACCCTGACTACGTACTAAAAGAAAACAGCAGAAATGGTATATTTTAACATAACAACAAAGGTATGTAGGCTTTACTTTTCAAAATAAGACTCTATGAGGTTCATATATTCCCTTCAGTGATGCAAGAGCTCCAAAATGACATTTTTGAAAGAAATAAGACTTTGATTTTTCAAGATAAGCACCACGTCCTGTTGCAAATTTGTAGCATTTTGGTAGATTTTATCTCGCAAATGTTTCCTTATATTTCAGAATCGATATAAGTCGCCGGGCGCAAAATCGGGATTGTAGGAACAAATCAATTTTTCTCAATCACTCCCATTGTTTCCGTACTTTTGTGGATTTGGGTGTTGTATTGGAGGAGTCATAGAGGAAGACCACATAGCACTAGGCGAATATGACTGCAGGTGTCATGAGGCCGCGGTTATAGGTGGAATAATAACAGAACTTTTCAATGAAATCCATGCAGATTATGCCACTTTAATCCCAAAATATTGTCAACATCAATGATTTCCGATTACATGTTCCAGATTCCGTGTTACTAGAACTCGTTTTACTAGAACTCGTTTTCCAAGAAATGTTCATTCGCTGTTTTCAGGCTTTGTCTCAGGAACATACATAAAAGGGTTTCAGTCGCACCAATGATATTTCTGGGATTATTGGTCACAATTTTCATCAAAAATGAGAAGGTTTGGCTAGAAACATTCCTTCTGGTTTTCCAAAATTTAAGAAGAAAATGTGTGACGAACCTGGATGCCGATTTTCTTACATCAGATTCATTTAGAAAGGCATGTACAGATTCAGTTCTCACATTTAACAGCTTCAAGATATCGGTGATAGTTGTTAAGGATATTTAAATAACTAATTTATAAATAAAATAATTTTGTATTATAAGTAACAAATATTATTATATAGTAAAAGTATCATAAGTATAAATGCTGACACTCATAATTATCATTATTATTAAATTAATTAATTCGCCATTTAGATCGGTTGTTCGAATATTACCAATTATGACGTAATCCGTTTTTTGAATATATTTTGATAATCAAGTCTACTTAAATTAATAACAACAGTGATTCACTCTTTTTCCTTCACAATTTGCAAACATTCTTTTCTTATGGTCATAAATTTCACAAGGATGACCAACTTACTCATCATCAAATACTGACTAACTAATGAAATCATAGATTATGATACGAGAGGGACATATATTGCCATAAGTTGTATGTAATTTATTCAAAATTTTTGAATTTTATCATAGAGTAAAATGAAGCATTTTATTCCACTTCGATATTCGACAGAATGAAGCATTTTATCACACTTCGATACTCGACAGAATGAAGGTTTATTTAAATACAAATTGAAAATGCTATCTCCCACTCTCCTATGCTGTTGAATATTAAAACAAACTATATTTTTGTAACCATAGATAATATATTATGATTTCACAAGATTATTAAAGTACTATTATTTTTTATTGAACCCACCACGAAAATTTTATAATGAATTTTATTTTGTAAAATGCTATTTTTTGTGACTATAATTTTTTTATTCTATATTGAATTTCTCGGTGTTATAAATCCATTTAACAATATTATAAACAAACAAATTAGTTTTTACGAATTATTCTTAGAACGTGTTTTGAAAAAAAATTATTTATTAATTTTGTTTTTATTCCATTAGTAAAGCTTTTTAATTTACTGAATTTTAATTTAATGAATTTTTTTATGGTAATTGATTTTAATATAATAATCTAATTTCAAAATCATTTTGTTGTAAATAAAATAATGGAATGAAGACATGGCATTGCATATCTGAAAATATTATAATATTTTTGTTGAAACTTAACTAATAATAATTTTTTAAAAAATGCTATAATTATATCATAAATTCTGTTAAAATAAATATGATTGTTTATATTTTTTTTCATATTGATAGTTTTTCTTTATCTTCATTTCAACTCTACATCAATCTTTATTTTTTTCTATTTAACATAAATATCCGGCACTAACTTTTTAAAGTTTAATTTAAACATTTGAAAAGGTATTGTCGACAATTTGTGTTAAAAAGGTAAAAAATAAAAAATGATTTTTGTGTTGAATGACGAATCTTTGAGTCTACAATGCAAGATTAAGTCATGGATAATAATTCATGATTGTGCAAAGCTGGATTTGCTGGATATTACCATTCTCGAGTCGTGTTTCTGTCGATTATTGGTCGACCAAGATATTAAAGTATTACAGATAGCTATGTTGGTGATGAAGCTCAGGCCGAAAGGGGTATTTTAACTCTAAAATATCCAATTGACAAAGGTGTGGTTACTAATTTGGATGATATGAGAAAGATGTGGCATCATACATTTTACAATAAATTTCGAATTCCACCAGAAGAAAATATGACTCAATCTATGTATGAAACATTCAATGTTCCCGCCATTTGCGGTGCAATTCAAGCAGTTCATTTTTTGTACGCTTCAGCTCGTACAGCGGATATCATTCTAGATTCCGGAGTTGGTGTACCACAGATTTTGCCAATTTATGAAAGCTATGTATGGCTTCATGCAATTCGCAGAATGGATTTAACAGATTCTTTGATGAGAATTAAACAGTGGTAATTCTATTTCTGCAAAATTTTGCCATGATCAAAAAAAATTATTTTGGTGTCAAATTGCTAAACTCGTAATCAGTCACATAATCCTTTCTAAGGTTGCAAAGAATTAACAAAAATTTACTAATTAGGATGGCTTCTCAAATTTAAGGAATTAAGGAAAAACCAATATTTTAAGTTTAAATTTTAAATTAATAAAATTAATATTTTTTTGTATATATATCATATAAAGTGTTTGCTATTTAAACAATTAATTAATTTAAGAAAATTCGACTTTGACGAAAAATGGGAAAACTAAAGAAACGAGAAATTGTTGACCCATTATCATGACGGTTTGAATCATTGGGAAAAATAAGTAAGAGTTATCATGAGAAATGCTTATTGTGAAGCAATTAATTATTTTCTCTTCGAACAAAAAGCAGAAATACAAAAATACAGAAAATGTAAGATTATCTACGTGCTATCAATAAAATATTATTTGGTTCAATATTTATTAATTCTATACTATTTTACAATATAAAAGAAGTGAAAGCGAATTGTCATAGTTAGGAATTTAAGAAAAATATCGAGAATAAATTTGATGTAAAAGTAATAAACAAAATTTTAATAGTGTTAAATGGTGGATTATATCAAAATGGTGAATATCATTGTAAATTTGCTAGAGGTCTCAACATCCAGCGGTGAGGTAATTAAATCTATTAAAGAATACATTTTCTGTGAATTTATTGTTGAATCGATTTATTCATTAATAAATGCTGGATTAATTTGTTATATATTTAATTGATCCAAGAACACATGGAGTCAGTATCAGACAGACTTTTATAATTATTACAAATTCACCATTAATACATCAGAAATGATAAAATATTCTTTCTTTCTAATTAATTACTAAATTAATAAAATATTATAATACTGTATACAATTTATTTCAATAAGATGGATCATTAATTTCTACATTTGCAAATAAACTTGGTCTTCGGTTGAAATAGTTAAAAGTCAAATATATACATTAAAATGTTTTTAAAAACTTCTAAATTCATTGCAAATTATTATAATTTCAACACAATAGTTAACAAAAAATATTTTCTACTTAATAATTAGTTAATAATTATAAAATCTCATTTACAACTCAATTTATATTGAATTCAGTCAACAGAAATAATTATTAGAAACTGCCTGTCGACAAAATGTTGCGAAAACTATTGCTCAGCTGTTTCCTCGACTGAATACTTAATATTATTGAAAACTTTACTTGCAGATATTTTGTTTTAATTTTCGTTTAATTAATCAACAGATTAAATAAATGTTGAACTAGGTTATTCTTGTTTTAAGTTATTCAATTATCTCAGTGATTTTTCAATTTTCTAGTTTCTAAATTACTTTAAGGTAACTCATTATTTTATAACGTTTACAATTTTAAGTTGCACTAGAAAACTTGTTTTATAATTTTAATAATATCTTACTTGATTGAAACGCATTATTCTGTAAAAGAGGATATTTTAAACGTTAAATATAAAAACTGTCAAAATGATTGATTTCTGTAAATGGTACTTTTAAATTTCTGAAATCATTAATAAAGTGATTTATTAATTTTTTTAATAAAATTATTTGGTTACTTTTATTGCGTATTGAAAATCTACATATATAACTTTTATGAAATTTTGACATGAAAATTTAATTATATCATTAAAAACAATTTATTTAAAAAATATTTTGAATGAGAAAATTAATGCTCAACGTCGACTAATTCATTTTCAGGTTCATAAATTATTCAGAAACTCTGGAAATCCTTTAAACTCTTTACAAGATATAATTGTTAAATTTGTTTTCTATTTTCAGGTTAAATAAATAAATGATAAATTATTAATGGTTGCGGAATTAAGAATATTATTATTATTATTATTATTATTATTATTATTATTATTATTATTATTATTATTATTATTATTATTATTATTATTATTATTATTATTATTATTATTATTATTATTATTATTATTATTATTATCATATCACAACATCTAGAATTAATATCAAATAGAATTTAGAGTAATTTCAAGTAGTAAAACAATTTTCTAAAAACAAATGACTCATTTAAATACGTCGTAAAACAATTTTCAACTATTCCCATTATAGTTGAAATATTGTTATATCATTTTCCATTTTTAAGGTTATAAAACCTAAAGTCAATGAAATTTTGTTACATATATATAAAATGTATTGTTTTTAATTTTAGTTATTAATTTTAATAAACATTTTACATTTAATAACTTAGGGCATCATGTTAAATTTATAAGTTAATTATTAATTCTAATAATTATTTTGTTTTGTTTTATGCAAAAAATTTACATATTTATAGAATTTATTTAATTATTTTTAAAATCATTTTATACGTTTGCTTTAATCAATTTTTTTAAAGTACTTAAAATAACAATTGATTTATTTTACCAGAAAATACTACTGTTATTACTAACTTTTAAGTTAACTTATTTATTCTAATTTTGTAATTTAATTCTGTTTTTACTACAAATTTCAGTTTTTCAAACCCTTTGAGGATAAATCTAAATATTATAATTTAAACAAATATTATATTAAGTTGAAGTAATTAAAAAAAAACTATTTTTACCTTTACAAGTTTATAATAATTAATTTCTTTAAAACAATGGTTTTCATATTTAACATTTAAATATCAATTTTGTTTTTTAAAATAAATATATTACCCTTTGAAACTAAAATGTTTAAAAAAATGCAAAATTCATGTTGATAGACGAATAAATTTCTCAATTCCAAGTATTCTTCGTTACCGAAAGTCAACAGAGATCTGTTCGGTATACGAAAAAATACTCAAAATATTAAAATTATTTTTTCCTAAAAACCCAAAATCACAAAAATCGGCTAATCATTTCGATTACAATCTGAACTGATAATGAAGTTTCTTTTTTTATAAAAATAGATCACTTCAATTACCAGATGAGATTATGAACAGAACTGAGACATTGGAGTCTAAAAAAAGTTTTTCCAAGTAATAAATCTTAATAAAAAAAAACGTGTTTTTATTCATGAGATCATGTTTGATATTTTTTTTAAATATAAATGAACACTCACAGGTCTTACTTGGCTAATAATAACCGTACATGCTAGCACACATTGACTGCCTGCCGCCGTGTGGTGCTATCGCATGAGTTGAGTTGAACAGTATTGATTTAACAGTGCTGGGTAGCACAGAAAGAAATTTTTTTTAAAAATATGCTAATATACACGTGTAATTTTCAATGGGTATGTATGTTTTTTTGGGGGTTTCAATAAATTTTAGACAAACTTGGTGAATAATTTAACTTCAACAATTTCATTTCTAATATAATGCTTGTCCATTGAAAAAATAACAACATATTTAATCGGAAATTCAATAAGGGAAAATGACAAACGAGTATTTGAACATAGACGTGGCAAATTGTGGATTGTATCGACCAACACAGTGCAATCAATCGATTAGTGCTCTAGGACAATGTGTTTATAATATCTAATCAGTTTATTTACGTGTAACTTTTCGAAATTCACCTTATCAAAACACCTTGTAAATTTTCTTTATCAAATTCATTAATTTTTTTATTTAAATATTTTTATTTGGGAAGAAATATTAATTTAATACTTCAGTATTTTGAAAAGTGAAATGTTTGAATGTATATTTTGTGATTTTCAATACAGTTATAAAACTTTGTCTAATTTTTTTAAAGGTTTTAATGGAAAATTTTGCCATAAGCACAATACTATACATTAAAATAAAAATTTTTAAAAATTTAAAAAATAGAATAAATATGAAAAAATAATTTTTTACTTTTCAAATTTTCAGAAATTTCTAAAGCATTGTATTATAATAGAAATTATTTTTATAAATTTTTATAAATTATTATTATTATTATTATTACTATTATTATTATTATTACTATTATTATTATTATTATTATTATTATTATTATTATTATTATTATTATTATTATTATTATTATTATTATTATTATTATTATTATTATTATTATTATTATTATTATTATTATTATTATTATTATTATTATTATTATTATTATTATTATTATTATTATTATTATTATTATTATTATCATATGCAAATAATTGTATTATATACTGTAGATGTGCTTCTATACTTTAATCGTAAACAATAATGTTTACTTTAAATTTTATTGAATTGCTTTAATTTTTATTATTTATCGCACTTAAATTTACAAATTTTGGAACTTTTTTAAAATTCGTTTTCAAAGTTTCATTTTCAGAATTTGCTTGTTTTCATTTCTATTCCGGTTTTAATGGTGGAATAGGCTCTATTAATTTATAATAATTTGATCATTCTAATTAATAAAAATTTGAAGTTTTTAGTTGTTAAATTGTTGAATTGTCGAATTGTTGATTAAAATTATCAAATTAATTATAAATGGTGTCAGAAGTGGAATATCAGTCCAATTTATTAACAAATTAAGAAATTCATTATACATTATTTTCTAAAAATTGTATACAGACTACCAGTCTCCAGACGATTGCTCTGTCGGTGATTTTCACTGTCCAAATTTGAATTCCAGATCATTTCGACCAAGGTTTTTGGTAATCATGTGTAATCATATAGTCTTACCGAATGTATTTTCTGGCTGTATTTTCTGTACAGATGGTAAATAAGTCAAATATACTTCCAAACCTTCGTTTAAAAAATCCATTAAAATCGACGATAATTTATTTGCCGTTTTGTTAAATCCAGATTCTATATGTTTACATAGACCAAGTTACATTGGACAGTCTGTACTTGATCTATCTAAACTTAGAATGTATGAATTACAATATAAAGATTTAGAAAAATATCGCAATAAGTTTAGATGTAAAATTAATATCGTTGCAGGTGATACGGATTCTTTTTTCCTGGAATATTAACTGTAAACCTGAGGTTCTTTTACATGCAGTGATCCGCGATAATTTATTAGACACGTCCAATTACGATACTTGTCATTCCTTATATAGTAAAAACCTTGATTCGGTCATTGGAAAGTTCAAAGACGAGAATAAAGGTCTTAAATATAAGGAATGTGTTTTTCTTAGACATAAGTGTTATAGCTTGTTGGGTGATGAGGAAACAAAAAAGGCTAAAGATGTAACATTGAAAGGTAGTGACATAAAACATCAGTCATACCTGGATTGTTATAACACTTATCAAATTTTTTCGATTACTCAAACAAAAATAACAAGCAAAAACCATCAAATTTATACAATAAAAAATACTAAAATAGCTCTAACTAACGCAGATGACAAAAGGGTTTGGGTGGGGAAAAATACTAGTTTTGTATATGGACATGTAAGATTAAGTAAATAAAATGATATAGAAGATGTTGGAGAAGTTGATGAAGAAGTTGAAGAAGAAGTTGATGAAGAAGTTGACATTGATGACGTTATTTTCTCAGATGAAGATTGATTTAATAAAATTTTATATCTTTACTTTTGTTCTTTTTATGCGTCTATTTATGTGTTTAGTTATGTGTCTAGTTAGTTTTTTGTTTTTAGTTAATTTTTATGTGTTGTATAGTGTTTGGTTGAAATAATAATAATAATAATAATAATAATAATAATAATAATAATAATAATAATAATAATAATAATAATAATAATAATAATAATAATAATAATAATAATAATAATATTATTCCATTAAAAATTGACTTTGAAAATTAATCTATAAAAAAATTTCATTTAAATTTGACTATTATTCTGACAAATTATTCCATTAAAAATTTCATAAAAATTTCTAATAAAAATTATCTTTAAAAATTATTTCATTTTTTCACTATAAAAGAAGAGCTGTTGAAAATATTACCAATGCAAGGACAAAGATCAGGTCTGGATATCTTCAACATATTCAAAACATTTGCAGATTCAATACCTCTTTACAAGCTATCTGCTATCACCACTGACTGGGCACCAGCAATGGTGGGTAGTATCAACGAATTTGTCGCCCTGTGCAAGAAAGATAAATGCTTTCACAACTTTATGAGATACCATTGTATTATCCATCAGAAGTATTGTGCAGTAAAATACTTTCATTTGCTCACATTACGAAGATCGTAATGAAAATTGTTAACTCTATTCGAGCAGCGCCTTTACAACACCGACTGTTTAGGGCCTTACTGGAAGGTACTGAAGATGAACATTCCGATCTTATCTTGCATACAGAGATACGATGGCTCGTTAAAAGCAAAGTGCTTACAAGATTTTTAAGCTTGATAGAAGAAAATATAAAAATTCCTCGAATCTAAAAATCAACACTTTGATGAATTGCACGATCCTTCCTGGTTAATGGATTTGGGATTCCTCACAGATATTATGAACAAATTGAACGCTTTTAACTTGGAACTGCAGAGAAAAGAAAAACACGTTTCTACAAAGATAGGATCTATCAATTCATTTAAATCGAAGCTGCATTTATGGATATCTCATTTGAAAATTAAATCCCTCATGCATTTCCCAATTATTTATCTTGAAACACTGAAAGAACAGTTTGAAAAATGATTTGAAAAGTTTGCTATTATAGAACCAATAGTCATCTTTCTAGTAAATCCATTTACTAGCCAAGAAAATGTAACAGCATTAGCGACATCAATTTGAATACTTATTGAAAAAAGAGCAGAGCATCTGGAACTTGAGATTTTGGATATTAAAAATGATATTGTGATGAAATCGTATGTAACAGATGAACAATTTTGGAACTTAGTTCACAAAAAAAAGTTTCCATTGTTAAAAATTGCGGCATATAAAACAAAATCGTTCCTCGGTTCCACATATTTATGCGGATCGTTGTTTGCAACAATGAATATAAATTATTAAACATAATTGGTAATTGTTGTTTATTTAAAATTTTTTAATTTTGTTTTGAAACTATACCTCAAGTTTTGATTGATAAAATCGAAGATTTTTATCCAAATTTGAACAATTCCTTGATGTATTGTGCTCCAGAAGTTGTGTTTTACAAAATTTATGAAATAACTGGAATAGAATGTTAAGGAATTAATTCATATGAATTTCTATGATTACATGTTGTACTGACGATGTTGAAAATTGTGATTATTGTACAAATAATATACGGAATACTTGTGGGGGTGATAGTTGTACATATTTTGTGAATCTACAGAAACGAGAAATAATTCATGTATTGTGGAGTTGCACAAAATGTATTAAGCTAAAACCTTTAAAAATCATTTCTTTGTATACAATAAATCATTTAGGACTTTGTTAATTAGGATAAAACGTATCAGTTTATAGCGGAATTAGTATAAATATCTAGTTCAAATCATTACTGATTACACCTACAATCATCAAAAACAGGTTTGTTGTCGTTTGCAAATATTATATTTAATAGCTTTTAATTTATTATTGAAGAGAAAAATGGTGATGCCGCTCAAGAATTTGGAAAACGGAAATTTAAAGAAGCGACATTATCTTTGGAAACATTATTCATTGTTCGAGTAAATAAAAAAAGACCTGTAGAATTCTTACAATACGAACAAAATTATTTGTATTATCCAATTTCTTATATATTTAAGGTAAGTTTATATAAATTACTTTAGATTTTATTATTTTATTGTTATGAACCAGTAACTCTGGAAAAATGTTTTTACAATGTGCGATTTTCAAAATTCAAGTTCAACGATAAGATAATATTGGAACAATTTTTTCAATGATAGAGAAATGTTTATCAAATGCGATTTGGACATAATTCACAATGGTGAAAAGATGAGTACAATAACCTGCATGGTTACAGTACTCATTCAAGGATATAATGTAAGCAGAGACCAAATCAAACCAACTTAGAAGGTTATAAAAGCCGAAGAAAAGTTTAACGACGATCATTGTATAGTTTGAATTTTATTTTAATAAATCTTTATTTGTGTTTGGTTTTTTAACAATAATAATAATAATGTCATAACTTTTTAAAAATAACTAAATCAAATTTTAAAATGATGAATCACATGTGTAGTTTTGATCTTTAGAATTTCCTTTCATCATATTTTCAATAACATGATAAATAAAATTAGGAAAATTATTAGATATATGGTCATTTTTAGGTTCATTTGGTGATTTATCATTTGTAGAATTCTCAATACATGACTTTATTTCTTCACTAGGTAAATCATTACATTCAAGGTCATCTTTGTGCTTGAAACATTTTCAGAATCGTCTGTATATGACATATTTGCTTTACTAATTTCATCGTCTGAATATGGCCATTTTAATTTCTCTGGAACATTCATGAATTCTGTAATTTTTATATTAGCTATTTCCTTTGATTTATCAATCAAAAAGTTGATGATATATGCTAAATAAAAAATTAATAAAGATTAAAAATCATATTTTACCTTTTTATGATATGGTTGACACAATTTAAAATGAAAAATAATTTTGTTTATACCTTAATTTGATGTAGCACTATTTAAACAACAATATACATTTAACAAGATTTTTTAAAGCTTTTGATACACTTTTATACATGTAAATACAACTCCTAACCCAGTCATTAGTTTCAATAAATTCTTTAATTTTTCACATTTGGCATCATTCTCTTTTGCTTTTGTCAATCATTATAATCCATCCACCAAGGGTATCGACCCATGGCACAATTTTGGTTTCACTCATCTAAATAATGATGATAATATCATATTGATCGTCAAAATTATATAATTCTACAAACCATTGAAAATAATTTTCAAAGTCTGAGCCCATTTTCTCTAAAAATATGTTTTATGTACATGAAACCTACGATAATTCGTGACCAATTTCATCATCAAATAATGTATAAAATATTTCCTCGACTAATATTATTTTGTTGGATTGTCTCTAAATTGATAAAAGTGTTGTACTCAATACGATTATCTTCAACGATTTTTCTGAGCGATTAACAAGGAATTTCATATTATTAATCACCTCGCCATTTTCTTTGTTAACAGGTCAATCATAAATGTTGTTTGCGTCATTTATAAATAATTGTTAAAATGTTGGTCTATTAATATTATTGCTGTTGAGATGTATTATTAATAAAAGAATATGATTGGTTAAACAAAAAAGAAATATTAATTTTAATAATATTCAAACTAAACTTACAGCCCTTGCCGGGGCTTGTAATTAAAAATTGACAAAATACCGCGTCAGACACTTTAGGGTGGCTGCGGGCTATTGGGCGGGCTGGTATGCTGATGATTTTAATCTTTGTATTTTGAATAAATGTACATCATCATGTTTTGTGGTAAAATGTTGATTTAACATGTTGACGGACAAAAAAAAATTAAAAAATTGACACTCCATGTTGAAACCACGTGCATATTGTCGCAAAAGGTAGTGAGAACAGGTGGTAAACAAACCTAACTTAAAATAAACTGTTGCAGATATGGCACAATGCTTTTAGTAGTATGTTGGTAAACATACATTTAGACAGTTATAGTAGCATTATCTGAAAATGACCTCGTCATTTTGACGGCTATTGCAGTCATGTTGCATTGTGAACTTGACGTTGACGGTTATGGACGTAAGTGTCCGTTAATGTGTTAGCAAATTTTGTAATAAAGTTGAGAAATTTAGTTTAGACTTTAAAATTTTTTGAGTTGAGAAATATCTTTTTGGGACTTTTTAAAATTTGGAGAAAGTATTTAAGTTGGAAAATCTATTTTGGGGATTTTATTATTTGGGAAGATTTTTCAAAAATTTTCTAAATATTTTTCGTTAATTTACATATTTATTTCTTGTGTTTTTGTTCATCTTCTCTCCATGTGTTAAAGAATACGAATTTATTCCAAACACATTTTGTGAAAATTAAGCTAATATTACGTTTTATGCAGGAAAGAGGTTAAAAATCTTTGCTTTTATTAAGGACAAGAAATGGACTATTTATAAATTGGCTCAAACGTTATTCGAATTTCTGAAATCAGTTTTACTTCAAAGGTTTGTATGTATAAAGATTTAAGAATATTTTATTTATTTTTTAATTAAATTTATTGTAATTGAGTAATGTTTTATAATTATCTTAAATAATACAACTTATAGTAAATAAAATAATAGTACAATTTTTAAACCAAATTTTCTATTAAAAAGCCTATTTTTTAAAACAATTTCTCTCAGATCTTATTATTTTATTCATTTGAAATTATTGTGAATATTTCAATGAAACCTCAGGAGAAAATTCGTGTTTCATTTATTTTCAATAAAAATTTGCAATGAATTTATTAATATAAATAATTGAAATCATGATTAATTATTTTACTACCAATTAGAATTTATATTATTACAATCTTGTTTAAATATTTTAAATATTTGAATATTTAAATATTTGAAATATTTTTAATAGAATCAAATATTAATAAAATAATTAATTCTCAATTATTATATTCACTAAAATATGAAATAAAAATTGATTTATTTATTTCACGTTTTTTTTCAAAATAAAATATTTTCGAGTATTTATTTATTTGTTTCATTTATTTTTTATAAATCAATATCAATTAGTATTAAAATTCAATAAAAATTAAATGTATTATCTTTTTTAATCACTTACAGATATAAAAGTAGCCATGAACATAAATTAATTTATTTGCGTCGTTGAGATTATGAATTTTAAATTCAGTGATGCTAATCTTTGTGAATAGATTTTTGTTTGTGATAATTAAATTAAGAAATGTAATTTTTTAATGTCACTTTCGTAAAACGGCATGTAGTGCCTGCAAAAAACAAAACATTTAATTTATTTAGTAATGAATTAATTAAATATTTTAGAAAGTTTTTTTCGAATTTTTAAATAGAGATAAATAGACAACTTTCAAAATGCAGAGAACTTCACTAAAAGCACGTTTCAAAAGATATAGCATGATTCATTCGCTATACATTCCTTGATTAGCTTCAAATGCAAAAATTTGTTGTAATAATAAATTCTTGACAAATGTTACGTTGTGTTATCATCTATTCCCGATACGGCAGTATTCGAAAAACAGTTTTTCTCTTCACAAGTGCTTAGGTTTCATTATTTGAGGTTCACAACTTACTGGTTCTTATATATAAATTTTCAAATAACAACAAAATCTGGTTATAAATATTTATTGAAATAAAATAATATTCACCTAAAATGACAAGCTTCTATTGTTGAATGACTTTTATTCATCAGATAGATGCGTGTATATATTTTGTGTTGTTTGACAGTAGATGCTTGTTTTATTATTTATGCAAAAAATGTATTGTGTACTTCGACTAAAATTCTTTTAAATTTTGTACGATCGTAATTTCAAAACTTTTGGAGGATTTCCATCTAAAATTTACTGATCTGCTATACGACTTAAATTTTTTGGGCGTCTAAATTAAATTTATGAACGCTATTTATACTAAATTTGATTATTAAATTTATTTATTTTCTTAAAAATTATAGATCTATTAAGCTTTTATTTGTTTAAGTTTTAAAGGAACTCTAAAACGATTTTTTATTTATTTTATTAATTATTTGATTTATTTATTTTTTATTATCGGAAGTTTATTATCTTAAAAGTATTTTAAAAATTGTTTTGTTATTTTAACAAATTTTTGATTAAAGTAATTCCCGTCTCTAAATTATAAAATCTCAATTATTTACAAAATATAGAATTAAGAGATGAAAAATTATTTACACCATAAAATATAAACCCATAAAAATAATCAGGTTTCATATTTGTCTGAAATTGAATTGTCACACTACCACCATAAGAATACAATAATACATTTTCGACACAGACAAATGAAATTGAATTGTTATAATAAAATAGAATTTAATTGTCATGATACGATTAAGTCACAAAGGATAATTAAGTCACATAGAATATGGATGGGATTTGGTTGATTTGTTTGTCTCTCAATTAGATTATATAATTTTATTTGACAATTCAACTGACGTTTATTGACTCTCATTGTACACATTTGCTCCATATTTATTCTGCCCAGTCCTATAATTGCTTGTTAGGACAAATGTGCTGATGGGCCTGCTCCTATCATCTAACACAAGGTATCGTGGCCGAATGGACATTCAGAAATTTATAAAGTGATACGATGGAGTAGGTGAGTTTTCTACTTGACTGATTAATTTGAGATATTTGATTAGCGACGATATGTAGAATTTTAGTCTGAAATGGTTAACGACAGATACCCATTTCCAAGTCTATTAAAATTGCGATAAATAACCTATTTTTGGATGTCATAAAATTTAACTAATTTATGTAGATCTAATTTTCTTATAATTCTTATGTTTTTCATTGAGTGTCTAACGGCAGTGGGGGCCATGATACAAATCGGAAATATGTCTTCCAAATATAGTCCGTGGGCCCATGAAAGTGTATTTATAGTTTACAAAAGTGAGCTCACTTTTTATTATCACTTTTTATTTGCCCATTCAACACATTACCAACATTGTTAATACAACGGGGGTCAAGTGTTAAGGAAGCACTGTATGAGACCACGAAAAAGTATAATTTTGCTTACCTGTAATTCACTACCTGTAAAATTACTGCAATCAAGTATCAGTGTTTTTAGAACGATCAAGAGTAGACTAGTGAGATTGATTGATTGATTTTATAACGGTTTATAGAACAAAACCACTTAAACCTAAAACCGCTCCCCATTTTCTAGATGGATCCACCACTGATACATTCCCACTGGAAATTTCCAGTTATATTTAATTTAATTTAATAATAAAATTTGACAATATATGGTTTCATTATATAATATTATGAAATCAAATCGTTTAATTTACAAAATATTATCTGGCATATTAATTAATTATTGCTTTTATAAATCTGCGTTTTGATCATCATTTAACGGTGCAATATTTTAAACAAATTGATATTTCAGACAGTATTAAAGATTACTCGTAGATAAATGTAAATTATTTCATTGTTGAATTTATACGCAGCTTGAGTGTTCTACGAAATAATTTAGCGGTTAATATATTTATTATTAAATATTAAGTTTTATTTTATATTGATTTTCTTTTATAGAATTCTACAGTAACTTAACAATTTAAACAATTTATAACTGTAATATAAAAAATAAATTAACAAAATGATTGATAAGGAAACACGTATATTTTATATTTATTTAATAAAATCCTTCATTTTCAAATGAAAATAATTACGTTTATTCACAATTTATCAAAAAACCTTTTTAATTTTATATTTAAAATAAAATAGATTTAAATTCAAAATAATTAAAAAAACAGTCATTCAATACTTATTTAAATTCATTCATAAAGTGGAAGAAAATATTCAATTTATAAAAATGTAGATAAATAACAGCAATAATAACAATTTCTTATTTAAGATGTAAATATATTGTTTATATATTAATATATATTGATATATTGATATTTATATATTACAAATTCTTACTCTGACTCCAAGCGTGCTTTTTACTGACCCACAAATAACAATCGACAACAGGAACCTTTATTGATAATCACAAATAATTTTCACTACACAATGACACAATTGGTTCAACAATCTGGCCGACAATTATACAGTCCTTATTACGACACTCTGTGACGAATAGCACTCAAGTAAAACACCGGGTATGAAGGATCACTAGTTACCGATTGGTTCTAACAACGTCGAATTTGACCTGGTTGTTTTCCTTCTGTGATTTGGATTCTACTCTCTAAACTTTTCCTTTTGCAGTCTCTTATCCAGGGGTGTGGAGTCGTAAAAAAAATACCAACTCCGACTCCAACCGTTGAAATTTTCAGAGTACGACTCCGACCCCGACTCCAAAGCTAAACGAATATAGGCATATTTATAGACATGGTGTCAATTAATAATTAATAGAAATGAATCAATATTTATTTATTTTTATTAAATCTTTCAATAATAAACAAAACTTTATAAAATAACAAAATTAAAAAAAAATTAATCTGCATTATTTGTCCTTAGAAATAAAATAGCTTCAATAATATCCGGCTTCATTGATGCTCTCAAATCGGATCTGATGATTCTGAGTGCAGAAAATAACCGTTCTAGAGAGACTTGTGTCGGCGGCAATGCCGTAGCGGTCAGAGGAGCTTCTTGAATAATCTCAGGGTATCTATGAATTGCATCGTTTACTGCTAAATTTGAAGAACGGTCAAATTTCTCTACCTCTTTTAAAGCTTGGTAAAAGACTATTTTAAATTTACCTAAGACTGTTGTAGTTTCTCCGCTACTATCTAACCCTAAGCAACGACGCTTGGACTGCTCTTGCTCGTCCAAATATTTTTCAAAATCATCTTCTACAACGGCCCCAGGAATTAGATTTGATGAAGATAAAAATATATCAATACGTTGTTCATCTTGCAAACCTATACCTTTGATTCTAATGGCTAATTCATACAAATCATCTTTAGCTCTAATTTGACGTCCTCTGGTAAGTAACACTCGGACCATAGGATCAACGTAGATACCCGCTAATAAGATGTCATTGTCTAGAAGGGTACTATCTCTGCGTATCATTGAATTTTTAATTCCATCACCTATTTTACAATTAAATTTAGAAAACGGAAAACATACCAGCTGTTAAATTTGCTGTTTGTAGTTTTTTGTGTGGAGATATAAGGTTCATGAAGAAGACATTCCAGTTTTTTTACTTCTTTCCATAGCATATCAGTCAATGTTACGGCTGGGTTAGCCATGTCAGTAAGAAAAGGTTTTAATTCAATGATACACTCAATCATCAAATAAGTACTGCCCCAGCGTGTAGCTTGATCTAAAATGGCCTCTGTTCCAGCACGCCGCTTTAATGTTGCATCAAGTTTCCTCACCATTATCATCAACAGTGACTGAGATATATTCAAAACCTGACGATCTCTGCTTTTGCCACTTTTTCTTATCCATGGTCAAGTTGTTAATCGCTGTTTCAAATAAATTAATTTATTAATTGATGAAAAAGTGTATGTTGGGAAGCGAATTTGAAAAAAAAATTAAAATTAGTTATTTGTATGAAAATAATTACTGACATGAAACTGAAAGTCCTCTGTAACTTTAATGTATTTGTTTTTAAATAAGAAATCAACTGAAACACCAGACCTGTAATATAATAGTGAAATATATTTTTTTATAACAACAATCTATTTTAAATTTTATCCTGAATATTGTTCAAATTTAAATTAACCACAAACCTTTTTTGTTAACTGGATCAATAACCATTATTAACGCACTAAATAATTTAAATTATGGCACACTTTTATTATTTAATTTATTTACACTTGTTTTGTAACGACTTTGTAACAACTTACGCTCATCAAATGAATTGAAATCTACTTATTGATATAGTAATTTGTAAAATATTGCATCGCCAATTTAGAAGAATATATTTTTACAAATTTTTGAAAAATTCTTTGAATTCTTTAAAAAATATTACACGATAATTTAAAAAATATTCTGCCAAATATATGAAAAATTCTTTGAATATAAAATATTTTGTACATGCACTTGCAATACCGAGAAACTTTACTATTGGAGTCGGAGTCGCGATTTTGTTTAGCGACTCTGACTCTGACTCCGCTACAAATGTCGCGACTCTGACTCCACAGTCCTGCTCTTATTAATAATTAGTTTTAGTTTCTCTTTTAATTTTCTTCGACCACTTTCTTCAAATATCTCAATAACTTCTCGTCTCGTTCCAATCAATTCTTTTCTGACGATTTTCACTGACAATTATTCTTAAACAATTCGTCTCGGTAAATTTTTACAATTCGTTTACCACAATTTATGTTACTATTTTCGTCTTCACAATTTCTGTTACAATTTCTAGTCTCTTTTTCTGTCCTCTGTTTCTCTTTTATATAGCTCATTAAATTGTGGTACTTGGGCTTTTCTCTCTGTTTTTCCCAATCTGCCTTTCAGACACATAATTTTACTTCCCACTATCTTTGACAGTTGTCGAGAAAACTTTTAATATCCCTTTTTCGTTTATCCGCCTTTTTCATTCGAATCCGCTATCTCTGACAGGCTGGCGAGATATGTATTTTCTGTTTTTGTTTTTTGGAATTTGAAATCCCCTTTTCCCCTTTGTGTACTTTTTAATAAATGATGTCCTTTGTTTCAATTTGTTTTATTTTCCTGTTCGCTTTTGATTTGATTCCCTTTTCTCATTTTTTATTTCTTTTACTTCCGTTTTCTTCTCCGAGTTCCCATAGATCGTCCCGTTTGTCATGAAGATGTTCCCCGAGGTAGTTTTATTTATTTATCAATTATGTATTATTTAGGTATCCTCAACAATATTTCATTTATATGATAGCGAAATTTTTGTATAACAAATTCGATTCTGACAGATATATAATTTAGTTATTTTTCCTATAAAATGGAATTACAATTAATGTAAAAATGTAAAATATTTAATAGCAATCATAAATCAGATTGANTATTTAGGCCATTTAATGAAAAATACATGGTTATTTTAAATATACGAATTTCTTAAGTAAAATATTTCTAGAAAAATTTACCAATTTAGTTAGAAATCCATGTTTTTGGTTGTACCAGTTAATTAAAATATTCTTGGATTCATAACAATTTTTATATAGTTGATAGTAATACCAAATATTTCAATCATTTAAATAGAAACATATTTAGTATAATATTTAAAATTATTAATATATGATTAATTGGGGGTAGTTTTGAATAAAATTCTTTGGACAATTCTGTGACTATTTTAGGAACTAATTAACAATTTATATTGAGGAAAACATTTAACAAATTCATAGAGATTTTATATACCTTTCTGCGAAATATCATTTGGAGATATTAATTAGTAAATTCTTTAGCAAGAAGCATGTTTATTTCACATTCAGCAAATTTATATTCAATTTATGCATGTTTGATAGAAAAACATGATTATTTTAGAAATCAATTCATAGGTATATTAAAAACAAGATCATTTAAGCCTTAAATTTTAAGGTATCATTCAGTAAATGAATTCTTAGATAATATAGTATTTTGAGTATTTTTTAGTTAATTTTTTAAATAATAGTATTTTGATGTATCAATAAAGACAATTTGGGTAGAATATTGCAAGTTCTTATATATACTCCGAGTTTATCCGACAAGATATTTTGTCCCTCTAAGGGTATTGTTAGCAAGGGTACTGCTCACATTCAACATGTCGCAAGGGTATATTAATTAGTAAATTAAGGTACATGTATATCAGTTAGAAATTCTTAGGTAATTTAGTGAGAAATAGATACTCATATATATCTTTATCAGAAATTCGTGAATAATTAGAATATTTTAAATGTAACTTTGACCGAATGAATCATCAAGGTCATTCTCAAGGTCATGTGACTCATCGCGATGACTCATCAAGGTCATATTATTTTATTATTATTTTTCAAAAATATTAATAAGTGTGCTAGTGGTGCCCTACTATTTAGCATGCCAAAAGTTATCGTTCCCATCAATTTATTTCAACGATCGATAGCTGATTTTGAAGCTTGGTGCAAGACCTTTCGAATGAGCTATTGAAGGTATCATCATCATTAATATTGGCAAAGCTATTAACATTTCGCAAGACCATTTTCAAGGTCATTTGACTATTTTATTATTATTTTTAAAAATATTATTTTTTTTCAAGGTCAAATTTTTTTTCAAGGTCATATTTTAGAATTTAAATTTAGAGAGTTCCCTTCAACGAAAATTATTCAACGATAGCTCATTTTAAAGCCCAATGCACGACCTTTCCAATGAGCCATATATCTTATTATTCACCTTATTATTTCTAAAGATATTAATATTATTATTATTATTATTATTATTATTATTATTATTATTATTATTATTATTATTATTATTGTTATTACTATTATTATTAGTAGTAGTAGTATTAGTAGTAGTAGTAGTAGTAGTAGTGGTAGTAGTAGTCGTAGTATTAATATATATACTCCGAGTTTATCCGATAAAATATTCTGTCCCCCTATGGGTATTTGTCGTAAGGGTACTGCTCACGCTCAACAACTCGCAAGGGTATTATTAAACAAATCAACAAAACATGCATTTATTTAAACAATTAAATAATTTAAAATTAACAATGGTAATCTAAATATTGATGTACTCGTATTCGCAGCAATATTGTTTGAAATTGGTAATGTTGAATTGTTTTTCAGATATTCCATTGATCCTTGTAATATTGGTTGTTTAATAAGACCATAGAACTACGAACAAACTAAAATGCTTGACTCAATTCTCGATCTTTCTATTTAATTTAGTCCTTGCCCGTTAACGTTCCGCAGTTACTCATCTTTCCTTTCGCGAGCATGTGACGAAGATGTGGAGGCTTTCCACACGTAGACACCGGAGCCTTAGGGCATTAATACCTTGACTTCGATCAAAACTTCAAAAACAATATCATTTCAAAGAGAAATTATATGATAATGCATAGGGAAAATGGTACCGAAGTTTCATGGAAGATGCTTAGAGTTTAATAATTATTTAATTGAATGTAACAATAAATAAATGGATTCATAAAGAAATTCATAAAAGTCTTTTATCTTTTTTTTAACAGTTTTCCTTGTATTAATTTCTTTAAACCATTGACCAATATTTTGGTAACATAAACAAATGTTGATTGAAAGTCCAAAAAAATGAAGATTAAGGTAAATAATTTTTTTAATAAATAATTTTGATAAAGCAATTCTTTAAAGCAAAAACTTAAATTTTATGATTCTCATGGAGTTCTTCGTTTATTTTAAATATAATTAAGAATGTTAAATTTGCCTGTGATTACCAAATTACCATTGGACCTCGAAAAATGGATAAAATTCTGATAAATGAAAGACAATTAAAATAGAATTTGAGCTATTTATATTATTTAAAACAATAAAGTGCTAATTTAAGCCTTTTGCTGCGAATAATGTATTTAATGAAAACATTTTCGACTATAAGATAATCCTTGTCAATCTCCTGGAATTTAGCAATCTCCTTCCCGAAAATACATTTCTACCTTTCTTTTATTTCCTTTTTCTTAATTCTCATTGGTTATAAATATAATATAATGATATACTTTCTTTTTCTGAATTTTTTTAAAAATTTTATTCAAAATTAAAATAAAATAAATATCATTTAAAACTCAAAATGACAAAAATTAAAATCTTTAAATTTTTTAAAGTTTCTATAATTAGCTTCTAGAAGCCTAATAAAATATTTCAAAATATTTTAAAATAAAGCCTCCAATAACTATTTATATATTATTAATATTATAGCATTGCAGACTATAAACATGATTATTAATTTAGACAAATTGGCATAAAAAATCAAGAAAAAATCCAAGTTTAAGGAGTCTGAAGAAGTCTCAAACTCTCAAGGTTTGAGCACGTACAAAATTATGAATAGACTGACCTATAGGAATTGATATTGAATGTCCAGATAGCCAATGAAACGGAGTTTTCATCTTAATAGAAGTTTATTTTTAACACTCGAAGGACAAAGATTACAAATGATAGTCGTAATGAACAGAAAATCATACAAGATTAGCCAAACTCAAATTAAATCATTAACATTTATGGCAAATGAGTACGACAAAGTTTTTAAATAACTTTTATTTCACCCATTTCAGGATCTGTAATCAAGACAGGTACAAGCTTAATGACAAAATTTTTCTCGTGCGCGGAGAGTTACAGGAGTTTTTGAAAATCATGTTGAAATCCGATCGGAAAACACAAAAAACGTATGATCGTCAAAATAAAAATGTCCAAGTGAAATTTAAACAATGAAAATTGCGTATGCTGGAGCAAGCAGTTCGGAATTAAAAAAAAATACATATAAAGTTTATTAATGTAATTTACTTCCTAATTTTGGTGTGATTTTCCAGTTTAAAAGACTAGATTACAAATTCAACTGGATTATTATAAAAAATTTGAAGTTCTGGAAACGGAGCTCACTAGTATCCGGATGGTTCAATACCAACATCAACTAGTGGTAGGTGCCATGTAACTAACAAAGGTTAGTGGTTTTGGTGAGCATCAATAGTAATATTATCATTCTAACTCACCTAAAAACACAGCATACTAAAATGTGTTGCATCATTTAGGACATCCTTATAATACTCTAAGACTTACTATTATATCCTAAATTAATGGTAATAAAGATCCGCTAGAAAATCATCAGAGACACCTTATGTTGTTAGCCCAGAATCCTCAAATGTATTACAATAATTCTGCTATATTCCTTCGTTATTTTCCAATATAATTAAACAAATAAATATATAACCTAATTTTCATTTGCTAAAATATTAACCAATTGATGTTTTATGTTTATATATAATTTTACAGGGAGAAATCCCACGCATAATAAAAGAAGTTGAAATTAGCGCATGAATCGGTCTTTTCTACAACTTGGAAACGACACTCTAGCATTTCTCACAAATGAAACTATTACTCTTACCAGAACATCCCTTTACATTTACACAATTTTTACTCCTCTTATATTTTTTCTTGGAATCTTTGGAAATTCAATTTGCATAAAAATTTCAATCAGCAGCCGGGTCAGAAAACAAACTTCATCTCTCTATTTAGCAAGTTTATCAATTTGTGATATTTTAGTATTATTGCTTTACGTACTTCCTGAATGGATTGTTGAAGGCTTAGCCCCAATTTTATATCATCATTATGATGTTAATTTTATCGCCAGGAATGTTGTCTGCCAATTATTTCTTTACGTTTGCTATACGTTACGATTTATGTCGGTTTGGCTACTTGTGGCAAGTGCAATTGAGAGATATATTGGTAAGACATTATTTTGTTTTATTACGTTCTTTTATATTTTTCTTTGAATAATTGATTATTAATATTTCAAATTAATCAAAATCTGACATTTGATGGATAAAATTAATTAATTTTTCTCATAGAAACAATGTTCTTAGTTGTGTAGATTGTTGGGTTTTTTTTAATTTATTTTTGATATAATAAATTGAATAAAAAGACTGTAATAACATTCAATATATGTCAAATTCCTTGATGAGGGCGATATCGTGACAATTAAATCGCGACAATCCCGCTAATAAAGATAATGAAAAAGTTAATTATGAACCAAAAATTATTTTATTATCCAAGTAATATTATTAATTAATATAATAATAAAGAATATAAGCAAATAATGTCTAAATTTTGATAAACCAAATTTAATATAATAATTACCAATTGTTGATCTATCCCCAAGCTTGTTTTGAAAAATTAACAGCAATGAAAAGTTCTCGGTACATCACAATTAAAATTGATTTGATTTCTACTAACACTAATACATAAAAGGTTCATCACTCAACTCGAAATTCGTTTGAATTTATGATCGTTTCGATATGCTTGTAGCAATCGGCCAGTTGCTATAATTTCTGTTTGCTTTCTTTAATTCCTGTAATATTGTTTCTCCTCTTCTATAGTTTACTTCAAATATGGAGTCAATTTTCTTCTGACAATATCTTCTAAGGTTTTTTTCATTTGTGTCTCTTTGTATGTTGTTATTTTTTGGGCTTTTAGAGATGATTCCAATGTTGAATACGTTTTCTTTTTCGATATTTCCACCATTAGCATTTATTTCTGTTATCGCAGGCAGCTGTCGAGGTATGCAATTTTGTTTGCTTTGTACATTTTTTATATTTCTCAGGTGGTTTATTCGATATCTCAGCCAAGTTGTTTCCATTTGTTGTTTGTTCTCTTTTCAATTTGCACTTGTTATTTGATAACGACCTTGTCGTATTTCATTGTTTTATTTTAATGATTTATAGCCATTTCCTTTCACTTTTTCCATTTCTTCCTTTCATTCCTACTTTTCTGAATTTTGGAGCATAATACCCTTTTCTTTTGTATATTTTTCACTATTTGTTCATTATAATAATAATTGTTTTATTTTATTATTTAGGCATCCTCAACACCTTTAATGTTTTTTCTAAGAAAGCACCATTCAAACATTCGTTTAAAAATATTTTTACAGTTTTCCTGTCATAATCAGGTAGAATAAAAAAACTATAGATATTGTAGATTTAATAAACAAATTTCCAAATTTTATTTTTAAAAAAATTTCTCAATTCAATTTAAATAATTAAATATTCTTTCAAATCATACAATTATTTACAAAATTTATTTATTATTTAATTTTTTTAAATGATATACTAATAACACGCATCTTAATTTTATTTTTAATTTTAGCAATTTTAAAAACAAAATTATTTAACTAAATTAACCATTTAATACATTTTTAAAACTACAAGAACAATCAACATTCACTGAATTTACCATCCAAACTATTTAAAAACATTCAATACACAAGTAATTACGGGATTTGGTACTTTAATTTTGGATTTAATAATCTTATCAACAAAGTTTTACATATTACACGTTCCCAATAATTAGTAAAAGCAGGGCCGTGGAAATCCTGGCCGGGCTCCGGTAAAATGACTATTATAATATTTTTTTAATCTAAATTGTTATGTGTTTTGTTTGTATGCAAGCATTCTTTTGGTTGAACGGACAATTGTTTTTTTTATATAGAATATATTTGAAAATATTGAACATCAAATGAAAATTTGCAGCCCTTGATTGCGCCTCTTGGTTCGGGAATCGATCACTCGATCCCACAGTTCAATGGTCATATGCAGCATAATAGATCCAGCGCTCATGACAATTGAGCATTAGTGTGCTTGCATACAAACAAAACAGGAAAGAAATTATCGGACGTAGATTCAAAAAGAAATTTAATTTAATATTTAATGCAAATAGTTTTCCAAATAGTAAAATTAGAGATACTTACAAAATCTAAATTTCGATCGATTAAAACTGATTTATGATTATGAAAACAAAACTAATTTACTTTTTTCTCTGAAATATGGCTGTAATAGATTTACTTAGATTCAAGGGAAAGTAACTATGATTTTTATCTAAACTCTAGCTGACACCATAAATTAAAAATATATAGATATAACATCATAAATTTGGTGTTGTCGAAAAAAAAATCAGAATTAGTAGGGACAAAAAAATCCGCTACTGAAACCGCAGAGGACAGCGCCAAAACAATCACATTGGCATCTGCGGATTTACTAACGGATTTTTTGTCCTTCCTAAATATGATTTTTTTTTCGACAACATCTTTGCAAATGAGAACAATAGACATGTACTATCTATTTACTTCTAATCTCTATCCATCACTGACAATTTATCATTTTACATACACACAGGAAAAATATCAGCGGTGAAATCCATTGATTCAAAGATTTTCTGAAAATCTTTACAAAAATTTTAAATCAATGAATTTTTCATTAATTTGAAAGTTTTCATATTTGATTTGATGTTTAAAAGAGAGTAAATACATCATTTCACAGTTGATTTGAATTTGAAAAATTTAAAAATCGTCATTTAACGATAAATCAAAGGTGAAAACCATTGAATCCATCGAAAATTCTTGAAGATCAGAATCAACGGAAAAACGTTGATTTACAATCCGAAAGAAGTAAATCAACAGTTGTAATTTTTGTCGGTGTAGTTTTCAAGTTTTTCTGTTACTTACAAAAAATTACGAAAATTTCAAATAAGTTGCAAAAAATCTATAAAATCACTGAATAAAAAGGTATTTAAACTTTGAAACAATAAAAACATGTTTCAATAATTCACAAATAAAAATCAACACATTAAAAGTCATTTTTTGGATTTTTTATAAATTTATTAAAATGACAAAATTAAAATCAAAACTCCGGACTAAAACTCTACATTGCCGGGCTTTTTATAGACCATTAACTGTCGTCAAAGTCAGGGCTGGCATGTTCATTGAGTTCTGGGCCAACATCGTCCAATATTTAGTCAACATCTATGACATCTATTCCTAAATAATGCCCAAATGCGAGACTTGTGTTTTCCAGTACCCAATGTCACTTGCCGTCGTTAGACAAGCCGATTTTATTATTTTTAAAAGTAGAGCTGATGATTACGCATTTCTATCTTTATCTGTGGCATTGTGTACACTGCGATGTTATTGTAGTAGTCTAAATATGACTGGTGTCCAATATCTGTTCCTAACAATTTAATTCCCTTAGCCTTCAATGTTGTTTTATTACCTAAAATATTATAACACTTTGGGCGTAAGAAAACCCATCTCTTGTAACCTAGTCCCTTACTCTCATCTCTTAATTTTCTAATAGCCAAATTCAAACTCCTTGAATATAAAGGGTGAGCAAGATCGTAATTGGATGTATCTAGAATGCTGTCTCTAATCATTGGCGGCAAAAGACTCTCAAGCTTACAGTGCTTAATCTCAAGAAAAAAGGACTCAGTGTCACCGGCAACAATACTTATTTGACAATTAAATTTATCCCTATATTTCGCCTATTCGTTTTATTAAAGATGATACATCCGTAGTTTAGAAAGATCTAGATTGATTGACCGATTTAACTAGGTCTGTCTAAACATATCGAATCTTTATTCGGATGAGAAGCAATCAGATCATCATCAATTCTGATGAATTTTCTGAAAGTCGGTTTTGAGGCATATACAATCATCTTTTCAGCTGAATTGCATAGCCTCAAATTCATCCGTTTTTTCAGATTCTCGGCGGATTTATCATATAAACTGTTATTATATGACTTAAACAAGTCTCTATATAACTCACCATTCGATTGTGATCTTAATTCAGTATTCTTTTTTATGTATACCTGAAATATAGGTGCCTGTTTGAATTTAATTGCACGATGAATTTTAACAACATTCGCACCAAGTGAAAGATAAAGTTTTAGAAGTCTCCAATGAAGAACATGGTTCTTCTTGGGCCAATGTGTGAGCATCAGATTCTCACCTTTAGAATTCGGTGGATATATCTTTTCCAGAGCAATAGGAAAATCATTTAAAAAGGTATGCAGACAATCAGGGATACCAATATCAACCTCCATAGTATAACCATATGGAAGGTTTTCGAAATTCTCATTCATACATTCAGAAAGCACATCATTCAGATTATGGATTCAATTTTAAGGCTTAAAGAATACTTTTATTTTTAGCATTTGTTTGGCAAGACGATATCTTTTAATATAATATTTAAATATTTTTTAATATTTAAAATATTTGAATGATATAAATACAATTTAATAAAATAAACAATTTACAGTATAATGAAAGTAAAAAATAAGTATTATGAATATTCATTTTATATAAACTATAAAACAAAAATGTGCTCTTGAAACATATGGTTCTGAAAATTAGTTTTAAAAATATAGATCATTAATCTAAAATGAAGAAATAAAATAAAATAAATTGAATAGAAAATCACTTATGCAATATTTTTCTTTTAATGACTTTCGTTTTATCTAGAATGTTTGTTAATCTTTTTACGTACTTTTTTTCGGAAAGTCTCGTCTACCTTCACATAAATTTGTAGCATTTCTCAGACTCTATTAGTTGTTGAATCGTGTCTCTCTCTCAGACATGTACAATTTTACCAGTAACTCATACTCGAGTAACGCTTCAGCATGTGAGTTTATGGGTAAGTCATCAAATCATATCACAACTTTCTAAAAAAAGTTCTATTACACTTTTCTTATGTTTCTTTATTTAATTCAGTATATTTGTTCCAATATTCACATTTAAGTAACATCAAGCAGATAAATAGAAAACTATACACAATATTGATAGCTTCCTTAAGGTACATAAGTATTTCATTTTTCATGCATAATAATTACACTATATTCACATAAAACAATGATTTTAGAAATTCAATCAAAGGTTCAATGGTACAGCTATACCTCGTTTAACGTTATTTCACTATAACTTATCCAAATTTAAAATATATTTCTGTAAAAAATTGATGAAAAAACATTTTTAGCAATTAAAATTTTTTTAATTGTAACTGTTAACCGATGCACAAATTGTGCGTATACCTTTATGAGATGCAAATTAGTGTATATAATAGATTCTTTTGCTCTTTTATACATTATATTCACGAACAAACTTTGTTATCTGCTGTGATTACGTGTCACCATTAACTTTATGTCACGATGAAACTTTTCATTATATTCATTACTAACATAACCAAGTATTGTGAAAGTAATAAAAACGATTAATTATTGCAGTCTTATTATTTTTAAGAGTTGTAAATAAAAATTTCAGTACACCTTCAGCAGATAATAAATTCATATCACGAAGACTGAGTGCTTCAACACATACTCTAGCTGGTTTCAAAGCATTTAATATAGCATAAGCTGGCACTTCATAGTAGATGGTAGTGTCCCATCCAGACCACTAACCCCCTTGGAGAAATTTTTTTTTAAATTCGGAATTTTATAACGAACATAAAATTATATAGTCTATATATAGAAAAAATGCATAGTTTCCATGGAAAATGAGCTCCAAAGTCTCAAACTTCAACATCAAATGCCATAATTTAACATCATTCATATATTATCAAACAGAAAATCTTATATTATAGAAATAAAATCATATTCTTCAACACATGGTGGGACAATGAACAAAAGCTTTAATAGAATACTTGGAAAAATATTTTTAAAAATATGAAAGTACTTTAAAATGAAGGTCACACCACTTGACTTAGAAAAAATTTTGAAAAATAAAAATGCCTGGATAAATTTGAAAATTTTAAGGTCACAACACTTTGAAAATTTTTATATAAAAATACTTGGAAAAAAATCAACAAATTACTAGAAAAAAAAATCACAAGGAATATTTACAAAATATTTCCAAATCACAAAATCCCCAAATAAATTTCCCAACTCAAAAAATTTCCCAAAATTTAACATCTTACCTGAAAGCATGGGCGTCCGCAAGGAGGGGGCACTTGCCCCCCCCCCCCCCCCCTGGATTTCCCAAGCCATTCTATTTTTCGATTAATTTAAAAACATTTTAATAGATGCGCTCAAACAATGTTAGAAAAACCCAAGAAAAAATAAAATTAATAAAAAAATTAAATTTAAAGAGGCTTCCTGTTTGTTTTTAATGTTAAACACTGTTTATTATTTATTTCACTCAAATATTGATTTATAAATAAATTGATTAATAATGAAAATAATAAAGGAACTTATCGACAAATTGTAAAGCTTAATAATTATCAATAAATCCTTTATTTTCTTATTTACTGATTGATTATTTTTAAATTCAAATTATGTATCTTCATTTTCGACTATAGTCTATAATCTATAGTAAAGATCAATATTTTTTTTCATTTTTTTGCATTTTTTGAAGTGTTTGTCGAACAATATTATTTTAATTGAAAAAAAAAAGATGAAAGGTTTGTGAGCTAAATGCAGCACAGACAAAATACCAAAGAGTTTTTTAAGACAATTATTTCTCAAAGTGAGAAATTGGCAGAACAATTACACATCCAGTTGACAATTCCCAACAATGTAAGAGGTAAACACACCGTTCAAATAATGGTGGTTCAACTGTTGAAGAATACTTTTGTAGATCTGTCTTTATACCATACTTCATACAATCATCTCATCTTTGGAGACCAGATTCAATGACAAAACAAAATCAATTTTAGTCTATTTTCACTTCACCCAGTGCAAATGTTGATACTTTCAAAAGATGAATTCAAAACTCACACAGAAAACATCATAAAGGAGTATCAATTTGAAAACTTTGATGCCGAGGCAAACACTTGGTTTGAGATGTGGTCAAATAAAAAGTTGAATTTTGAAATCAAAAGTCGCGATTGAATGATGGATTTATTACAATTCACAGACCCTTTTCCAGCTATTAAGAAAGCAGTTCTTAATGCTTTAACTTTGTCAGTATCAACTTGCACGGTTGAAAGATCATTTAGCACACTGATAAGAGTCAAAACGTGACTAAGTTCAACAATGTGTGAAAATAGACTTTCTGGACTTTGCATGATGAGTGTTCATCGTGACAGAATTAATGACACTAAAAAAGCGAAAAATAATGGACAAAGTGATCAATAAATTTAGTCAAGATCACTGACGTTTGCAGTTTCTTTTCAAAAAGTAATATTTATGAATAAGTCTGTAATTTTGTTTTATAATTGAATAAATATTTATGAACTTTTTTTACGTTTTTTGATTCTGTTTATTCCTAAAATCACATTAATGTTTTTTAAATGATACTAATTAAATTGTTGTATATATACTAATTGTTGTATATTTAAGTATTACTTTAATATGTAGTTTTCTACTTAGTTTTTTTGCACACACCTCCCTGGAAAAATTCCAGCGGACGCCCATGATTAGTAATCGAGAATGCTATGAATATATCAAACAAGTCTTGATCATTCTCTACTTTCTGAAGATTCTTTAGTGTTTCCAAACGCCAAAATACTCGCTCTATGGTACAATATGCGATCCTCCTATTTAAAAAATTCAAATTTCTATACATTGTAGGGTCAGAGAGCTTGATATTCAAAAAACTTCAAATAAACAGAAGACCACATCATTTGTAATTCAATGTATCAACATTCGTTTTTTTGCAGTTTTAATAAAGAATGGCTAAAGTCTTGTCCTTCAGTTGTTTCTCTTGTGCAAAATTATTATAGGAAAGAACCTTCCTGCTTTGCGAATACATTGGCTTGCTCTACTTTTCAGTCATAGTTTAATTATAAAAATGAATAAATGTTCTAAATAAGGTTGATGCATTGAATTTTGAATTTCCCAAACCATTCTATTTTTCTATTAATTTCAACACATTTTAATAGATGCGCTCAGACTATTAATTATATCTGGAAATCAATGATTTCAAATCATCTTATTTGTAAAAAAACTTTCAATATTAACTGGCGTTCTGGTTTTAAAAAAAGTGTTCTATTTTGTAAATAAACGAAAAAAAAGTCCTATTTTTAATAATGCATTTTTTTCAACTTTCTTCCCCCAAGAAAAATTGTCTACTTTGCCCCCTTGGAAATATTCCTGCGACGCCCATGCCAGAAAGCCATTTGTAAAATGGCTAAAATAAATTTCCAAAATATGATGAGAAACCATAATGAGAAATTCATTAAATTGGTGAGTGAGCAATTTCTCTACACGCCAACTACCACTTTAGAGAATGTATCTCAGTGGTGTTTGGTGTAAATTACACCGTGTAATATATATGTGAGTAATCTAAAAATTGTCTGCATATTACAGATTCAATATGTGATAGTCTAATATTGTAATTTGAGAACAAGGAAAAGTCCAAATGAGAAAATTAGCATCAGTTAATGCAACAAGATGTATTAAGAAAAGCAGAAAACGACTGTCAACTGATTTTGAATGTGTAAATAAATATTTTTCATGAAGTTTTTATTGTATTGTATTTTTTATTGTATTTTTATTGTTTTTATTGTACAATTTTTACTGCTATAGTGCTTACAGACATGATTATAAAAGAATTTTAACGCATATAAATATATTAAAAAATAATTTTTAAATAATAATTAAAATAATAATCATTTTTTATTACACAAAACTTCATTAATAATTAAGAAATAATTCTCATTCTTTCGATTAGTTTATTTTAATTGAGCTTTCAAAAATCAATAAAGAATTAAATAAATATTTTAACTCATTAGATTTAAAAGAATCTGAAATTTTATCGAATAACCACTTATTTTTATTTATTGTATTATAATTTATAATTTTATAATTTTATAATTTTTTCTTTAAATTATTTCATAATATATTTTGATATTATTTGTATTAGAAAGTGATTCAAATTTATTACCTAGTTATTAAATTTATTATTATTATTATTATTATTATTATTATTATTATTATTATTATTATTATTATTATTATTATTATTATTATTATTAGAAAAAGAAGAAAAATATATTCCAAACAAAACATGTAATTGTGATATTATTTATAGGACTTCTAATTGAATAATATAAAAAAGAGAGTATATTAGTTAAATCGATACATCTTATTGCAAAATATAAAAACCGTCTATAATATAAAAGATAACCAATAAATTATATTATAAGATAAATAGAAACTCGTCTGTGTGCCGAAAATGCATTAGTAGTTACACCTGCTAATTCATTATTGGATCCTTGAAAAGGTATAAAAATTAATCAACATTAATACACGGCGCATGCAATTTAATTGAAGTTACACCCGTTTTTAAGCAAATTATTTTTTTTAAATGAACTTGGAAAACATTTCCCAGGATATTCTTCGAACTACATTTTCATTTTCAGTAAATAAAGAAAAAAATTTGTAATTTTTGATGGTTTATTATTAATAATTGTTGTTAAATTATTGTTAAAAAATCATTGCCATAATATTAATTTTTTTTCAAAATCTTTGAACAAAGAAGAAATTACTGGAAATTGGTTCAATATATTTTTAAATTTATTTAATGATTTAATAAATGTAATTGCATAATTAAATTTGTTTTAATATGCTGAATTTGTGATAAAAATAGAATTTAAAAAACTTCTGTTTTCATCTTGTCAATAAAACTACAATCTATTGCGGCCATATCATGGACAAGATGATACCTATTTTCAAAGGAGAAGGTGACATTCAACAGTGGATTCAGAAAGTGAAGCTAGTGGCAAAAATTTAAAAAATCGTGGAGTTGGAATCAATAATTCCTTTATATCTAGATGGACCAGCTTTTGCAGTATATCAGCATTTGAGCACGGAAGGAAAAGGCAACGCATTGAAGATCGAATATGCCTTAATTGATGTCTATTCGATCGATATGTTCCAAGCATATGACCGATTTCGTGAACAAAAGTGGTGCAATGAGCCAGTAGATGTCTATTTAAATGATCTCTTTGAATGATCTCAAGATAGATAAAGAAATCATACTTAAAAGCGCATTCATCATGGGTTTGCTAGCAATGTCGTCACAACAGTTACGATCCAATGCCAATATTAATCAGATGTCTCTTGTTGGGGTCTTGAAACAGTCTCGTGTTTTAGTAAACTGTGACAGTAGAGAACTGTGTTCGAATGTGGTGGGAAAACAAGACAAGCAAAAGAAATGCTCGTATTGCGGAAAGAATGGCCATCTAGATGAACGTTGTTTCAAGAAACAAGGAAAGAAGTGTTGGCTATGTGAAGCAGAGGGTACCAGGGATTCAGAGTCGTGAAATACCAAAGGACTAGCGCGTGCGCCAGCGTCTACTCTAGCACGAATATATTGGCGCTGCAGTTTATTTCAGTCATAATCAATGGGAAGTCCATGAAATCATTGATAGACTCAGGATGTTCCAAATCAGTTGTGTCAGTCAGAATTGCGAAGAAACGATTTATACGGAATGGGAGTATCATGACTGCGGATGAATCACTGGTCAAGTGTATGCGTGATGTGAAAGTTCAGCTGATTGTTGGTGGTAGTTTATTGAGTGTTAATTGTGTTTCGTTGATGAAGCTACCACTTAATGTTGAAATGATTTTAGGAATGGACGTTATAGAGATGCTGGAAGGTCTTAAAATTGAAGAGGCCTGTTTGACAAGACATCAGGAAAGCAACGGATAGTTATATTGATGACATTATTGTCAACCAGTCAAGAATAAGCGTCAATGAAGTAATAAGCCATTTAGCAATATACGGGCTAATTACAAAGCCACCGGAAGAGTTTGATGATGCAAGAGTGCTAGGTCTCCAGTTTCAAACAAGTACTAACGGTCGTACATGGCATCGTGGAAACATTTTGCCACATAGTGTGTTACAGATATGTCAAGAAGGGAGTTATTTTCCCTCTGCGGTCAACTCGTTGGGCACTATCCCGTTGCTGTATGGTTAACAGTAGGAAGTAGCTATATAAAACGACACAGTGCTGGGAGTAAGTGGGATGATACGATTGGAAAAAAGTTGTAGATTCCGCTACGGTCAGGAGTTAGATAGATTTAGTTTTAACGGATACTGTCAGAATTCGTACTAATGGAATTGCTGAGATACTAGTCCGAAGACGTCTGCAAATTATTTGTGAATTACGAAAAAGCTATGACTTAACGATCCCGACAGATAAAAACAAAGGAGATGCACTCACAAGAGTCAGTAGTAGTAGATCTAATTACCTCCCTTATTTTTTTTAATTTTTAAAAGATTTAAAAAAATTTTTAAGAGACCCCCCAACTGTTTTTTAAATTAAAGATTTTGTTTTAATTATTGATTATATAAGAATTTAGATTTTTATAAGAATTTTTTTATGTCAATATACTTGAAATTAAATTCCCTATTAAATTCCCTTTTAGTGCATCATTTTTGAATTTACACATATTTTTAAACAACTATACATCTTTTTCATTCATTTTTATATCCCTTTATTGAGATATTTACAAACCAACATCTTTTAGTTACAAAAGTAGTTATCAATAAATCTAGTAAGGGTAGGAAATTATTTAGAATCAATAAGTAACACACAGACCTTAATACATATTACAATAAACCCACTCACATGCGCAGGGCCTAGGAGAGAGAGTGCAGGGCCCGGAGCCAAATATTTTTTGGGGCCCCTTTTAATAATTAAAAAAATATATATTTAGCGACACAATATAAAAACTAATTTTATTATATTAATGATTTACGGGCTTTTGAAATTCCTAATTTATCAATTATTTGACTAAATTTTAGGGTTCTTGCAATATCGTTATTAATATGCAGCATTGCTAATCCATTTAGCCGCTCTTGTGCCATTGTAGATCTCAAAAAATTCTTAATACTTTTTGAGCTGAAAACGTACGTTCATGTGCAAGAACTTTGTCTTTTAATTTTCGCCAACCTTTATCACGGCTCCAACCTTTTGTGAAATTACTTGCTAATTCATTTGCAAATAAGCAGCAAGCACAGTAAATAGATTTTGTCGACTCACTATAATAAATCCAATCCCGAGATGCCTTTTCTCCATTCTGAAGCGCTTTATTAAAGATATGTACTGGAAATTTATTGTTTTCGATGTCGTTTGGAAGTGATTAAGGAATTTTGCGCTCAGCATTCAAGAATGTTTTTCTTATATTTGGATCGTTTGACTGAAGAAGAGCGATATCAAAAACGACTTTTGAAACTAAATGTGACATGCATATACATATATTACAACACGCACATATATACATCATTTCATACACACGCACAAATTAATATTATTCAATACATATAAGTCATAGAGGTTAAGCACATACCAACCAATCAAAACCATGCATTGATATTGCATCTTTATTGAATATGAGTAATATCAAAACTGTAAAATTCATTACATCATTAAATAATAACTTCTATTACAGTATTTTAAACTATATTCAATCACTAATTATTGCAAAATATAAAATTATTTCATTTAATGGTTACAAAATTAACCCTACACTGCATGACTTTTTATTTGTACACTTTCACTTAAACTGTAAGACGTTTTAAAAAATTGATTTGGTAATACAAAACTATTGAGAATTACATTACGGTTTTTTGTATTATATTGCAAATATAGCCAATACAATGTAATATGAGAGAACATTTACCGAGAACAAGAGCGAGACAGTTTTTATTCTAATAAGATAATTGTGTATCACCAGTGATACAATATGCAGTGTAGGGTTAATAAAAATATTACAATAAATCAAAACAACATAACGAAATTTTTCAATAAATTACAATAATGTTATAAAGTATTCAACAAGTTGCAATAAAATGAGAAATTATTTCGGTGAATGGCAGCAATTTAATAAATATTTTACAATAAATTACCACAAAATGAAATCTTTCATTAAATTACAACAAAGTATTAACATTTTTCATCAAATTGCAACGAAGTAATAACATATTTTGGAAAAATTTCAACAGTTGTAATATATTTAAGCAATTTGTAACAAGATTATAAAAATATTGCAGCAAAGTAATAACATACCGATGACTAATTAACTATATGTATTAGCACTGTACGCAAAACTGTTCATATTTTTATTTTAGTGTTTTTTATTTAGGGTATGTAAAAAATTTTATATCAGGGTATTAAATATTTATAACAATTCGAATTTCTGTTTGTCACAGTAAATATTATTAAATAAAATTTCTCTCGGTTTATGAACTTAAAAATAAATTATTATTGAAAATAATAAATCTTATTGATAAATATATTATTTTTTTTTAAATTTTTTCATTTCTCAACTGTGTTTCTCAATATTCTATAAATTGATAATATGTTAATGCACTACTAAAACATACTAATTTCTGCAAATAATTCATAATTAATTCGAATAACCTGTTAATTTAGAATTCTAAAATTTAATAAAACTTATGATTTTTATAGCTTAAATATTATTTTAAAAAACATAGTTTAAAAACTTTGTAAGTTTAATTTTAATCTATTTTAAAAAATTAAGCTTTCTAGTTATAATAAATGAAGTTTATATAAATTTTGAAAATAATGAATGGTAAATGAGAATAATTGTCAACTCAAATAATATATAAATAGAATTTAAAACTCTAAAAAATGACATCATTATTTATTCACAATCAAAACACCAAGACCAATGCATTTTTCAGCCAACTTTTGCATACATATATTTAAAAAATATAAATTATTAATCTATACTTAAGAAAACCTATTCTCATATTAAAAACTAAACATTTAGTAAAATCATGAGAAATTCGATCGTTATCTCTATCTATTTGTGATACGGCCTAACCTATAGAAATTCGTCAACAATTAAGGGTAAAGTTTTAAGGAAATTAATGTCAATTTTGAGTAAATAAAAAATGTATTTTGAGCTTAAAGCATATATATATATATATATATATATATATATATTGCACTGAAAATATGCGTTTTATTAGGGTTAGTAAATAATTTTAAAATAAAAATTTAATTATCACATGTAAAATTTTAAACCCTCATACTATTTTTATAATTTTCCATAATTATTTAAACTATAAAAATCAAGACAACAGAGGTCAAGGTGAAGTTTATGCATTTAGTATTGCCAGGCCTAATGAGCAGTGACCAAATATTTGTGCCTGAAAGACACGGTGGATATTTGTTCGCGTCCACAAGGGTCGTCTGTGCCTCCCGCAAGTGGGATCAGAAGAATCTGGGCATCATAGGTTATAATTGGTGAATTTTCAGAATATCAATCTACCGATCCGGCGCCTGTAAAATGGGAGCATGGAGAGTTAAGCGTTAAGGAGACGTGAAAGAGACTGGCAATGGATGTTACACACTATCTAAGTAAGCTTTATTTAACTATGATTGACTGTGGACCGGGTCGTTTCGCTCTGTGGAGAGAAATAAGAGGTAAAGAAGTAGAGGTGAAGACGAGAACATTACACGGAATCTTGAACAGACCTTTAGAGAACGAGGTTCCCCTGATGAGCTGGTGATTGATAATGCGACATCATTTCGGTCGACACAAATGAAAGTACTGTGTCGCGAATAGGGTGTGAAATGTGTGTTTCGATGTGCTTATCGGCCATCAGGAAACGGAATGATAGAACGGAACCATCATACAATTTAAACGCATGGCAGCAAGAACCAACAAGAGTATATTGGAAATGGTTATTGGTATAATCTAGCACCCAATAACGCCGCCGTCTTCATTCGTGTTTTCATATTTGTGGAAAGGAGTTGGCGCTCGTTATACAGAAGAGAAGACACAGGACACGTCGTTCCAAGTTGGCGATGCAGTTTACCACCAAACGCGAAGTGCACATTGACATTGGTGTGGGGATTGTAATGAAGATAAATTCATCGACCAATTTCGACATCAACGGGATTCCGCGACACTATTTCGACATACGACCGGCTGTCAACGAAGCGTCAGTGGAGAACAACGACGATGAAGGATTAGCAAACGTAGACAATCCTATACTCAACTCACTGCGCCGAGATTAAAGTAGAGGTAGGACAAAAAGTCCTCGATATCTTGATGATTTTGAAACCAGTTTTATCGAGAACGAAGACAAAAATCACGCGGAGATGTAATTGCATAACTAAATTTGTTTTAATATGCTGGATTTGTTCTAAAAATAGAATTTTAAAAACTTGTGTTTTCATCTTGTCAATAAAACTACAATAAATTAAAATAACTTACAATTTTTTGAAAAATTTCCATTAAAATCCACATGTATAATCGGACAATAATTTAGAAAGTCAATAGTTCCAAATTTTGATAAAAATTTTTGAGAATAATTTGTTACCAGTAATTACATTTTTTTAGATGTCGGAAATATTTTTCTGATCAAAACTTTTAAAATGACAAAAGCGGTTTGATTATCATAAATGAGATATTCATTTAGTAATGTCAAATAAGCTTTGTTTTGGATTTTAGTTAATTTTAAGATTTTTTGTTAAAATAATGAATAAAGAAGTAAGTAATTTATATATTTATTATAATATACATTAATTTTTTCATAGTTCACCTAAAATATCCAGTATTTAGGGAATAATTTTTAATATGATTATTAATATGATTTATTTAATATGATTTTTGAAAATACCGTGATCTGGTTTTCGATGTTCCTCGTTAACGGCTTTGGATATTGCAGTAAATCATTCATTGAAGGTAAATCTGTCTGGTAAATCCATCAACCGAAGAAACTTTAGTTCTTACCCCATTTTTAATTTTGCCAAACACTTTCGATAGGGTTCAAAAATCGATTATATGGCAACTTTTCTAGTTGAATAGTCAATGAAGATATATTATTGTAAATGGATTAGCTCATCTTTGGATACTAGGACCTCGATTTGTTGGCATATTGTTATAAATTATATTCTATATTCTAATTAATTAATTTTAAATTGAAAATTTTTAGCTAATTGAATGTCCGCATGATAAATCAATGTCCTATAGTATGTATTTATTTATTTTTCTTCCAACAGCGATTTTTTCTATCTTTCTATAGTGTAATAGTCTATTTTATGTCACCTAGCTATTTCAATGTCCCTTCTGGCTATGAAACCACACATTTATTATAGGTAAGTTAATATTTATATTATTAAATTTGCAAATCAATGGCCATTTGATGATAATCAATTGCCGGTTGGTGTATACATTATGTAGAATCCCATTGAGCATCTATCGCATCACAAATCAATATAATTCGACGAATCTATTAAGAAAATTTTTAATTAATTTTAAAAATTCCGCCAAAAATATTAAAAAAAAATAACAAGTCACTATATAAAAATCTACAGTAAAATTAAAACAAATGGAAACACTTCGACAGAGTTGAAGGTACTCAAGTACGTTAACTTGGAGTAAAGACGATACCATTAAGATATTCAATTTTTTTCCTATTGTTATTTAATAGAGAATAGTTTTCTGAACAGCACAAAATTATTTTGAAAATGTAAACCAACTCACAAAAATAGTTTTTAATTTAAATATGAATTTTCAACCAGAAATATTGGTTTAATCAAATTTCGATGATAGCGAGGTCTTTAAAAAAGATTTCTGAGTTTACATATAACTTTTTTCAAAGGACCAATATTTCTTATGGCTAGAGAGAGGGGTAGTGTTCCAGTTTGCTTACACTTATTACTCTTATTATCAAAATTTTCCTCCATTAATACATAATACAGCAAATCTTTTATAACTTATTATTGTTTTCAATTATTATTATTTTTATTATTATTATTATTTTGTAATTATAGTTCTTTACTTTTAAGAAAAGAAAATATTAATGAGAATATTATTTTACCTGATTGATAAAGGTATGTATTATATTTAATTGGTTTCTACGATCAATTGGGTTTTTTGTCAAATCAACTGTTAAAAGTAAAAATCAGACTAATTTCTTCTTTTACCGACTACTGCTTAATTCCCAGATTATTTCCTTTCTTTGATTTGATGGGATATTTTTATTTTTGTAAAAAATCAGTATTATTTCAGTCTTTAATTATAAAAAATATTCTTAAACATTATTTGAACTATAATTCCATTACGACTGTTGCCGTATAATCCAATGTGTAAGTTACCGAAAATGAGATTATTATTTAATTAAAAATTAAATGAGATATCGTACTAATAATATTTTAATAAAATTTTTGATATAAAAAATTTCATTTTTGTGTTAAATTTTAATCAAGCAACAATTAACAAATTGTTAGAAAATATTATCAGTTTCTTGAATTCAAAAATCTCATATTTATTTTATGTCAAAATTTATTATATTAGTATAAATGGGGTTTTAGTTATGGTTTATATATTCATATTTTGTGGCTGTTTTAAATCTAGAAAAATGGTGAAGTATGAGCTCAATGCGCGTCTGTGTGCGCGTTGTATTGTGTGATGGGTTTGTGTGCGCACACAGACGCGAGCAATGCCATTTTTTGGGTTGGGTTGTTGGTGTGGCGCGTCTGTGTGCGCTTTTCTTTTCTTTGTTTTTGGCTGTGTGCGCACACAGACGCGAGTAAGAAGTATGACAATATTTATTAGTTACTTAGGTTGTAATTTTTTTGATTTAGATTTTATCGATTTTTGAATGTGAATGGATTTAGAGAGTTGTTAATGATGGCTCCTTTTAATGAAGAAATTTATGAATCTGATAATGTTAATGGTGTTTTTGGCCAACTAATATTAAATTTATTTGGTGGATGGATTTCCGTTGGTATTCGATGCAATAATTGTGATGTAGTAGCTACACAAAGAAAGGTTCCAGATAAAATGATTGAGAAGAGTTCAGCTACAAGATTGTTTAATATTACTGAAAGTACTGGAGGTGTTATGACTGGTGTGATCCCTGATTATCGATCTCAAGTATATCGTGCACAAATGGAAGCAGCTCGATTTAGATATAAACCTGGATATAAAATGCCTTATGACATAATATGTCGTTCTATTGCGGATATTAAGCAGCTTTCTACCCAATCAACTGAGATGCGACCATTAGTTGTTCAATGATGGCATTATCTTATGGTATTGACATGGACAAATTGTTATTATTCAAAAATAAAATTATTATTCGTGATCTTGAATTTAAACATGAACAAATAATATAAATCATTTAATATTATAATTAATTAATAATAAATAAATTTAGTGCTGTAAAAAGAAACGCTATTTATAAAATTATTTGGTTTCCTATATTTCGACTAATTAAATATCATCTTCAGATTGTAATGTATAAAATAAAACATACAAAAAACAATAACAAATAAAAACTTGAGCAACCAATTAATTACACTAATTTTCAATGATTAAAAACTTCTATAATCTAAAAAAATCAATAAAGTTATTATCGAAAACACAAATTTAACTGAGTGAAAAATTAATGTTTTAATGAATAAAAACTTTTCTACGAAGTGACAAAATGGTAGAAGAATGATTTGACACACAATCACAGCACATATAGTAAAAAATGCATCTAAACCTTCGATACGTAAAAATATTCTAATGAATAAAAACTGTTAACATTGAAGTTAACATATTATTTTCAATTTATTAAAAAAACATGACGTAAAAACGTTTTGAGTTCGATTTTGAGAAATGACGAAAAAACTTCGTAATATTTATTATCAAAATTACAGGTTAGTGTGTACACTAATTATAGATGACTCACTAATTTGTGAAGATTTAGTTAATTTGTTATAACTATTTTAGAAATGACTTTCAAGTAAGATTTAAAATTTTAAGTATGAGATCGTTATTCTAGTTCTTAAATATTACTTCATACTATGTCTATGATTATTTATTTTTGATAAATTTTTTAAGCATTTTTAGTAATTTAAGCATGAAATTTTAGATTTATTTCTATTAAATGTAAATTAGATATATTTTTAATTACAAATTATTAAAAAGAAAGCTAATCACCAAATACCATTATTTTTTAAGACATTTAAGACCCCTTTTTCTTTTGGAAAACTCTCCAAATTTTTTGTAACGATTAAAGGATCAATAGAATATTTGAAAAACTTTGTTAATTCAACTTCGGCGATTTCAAACAGTATGGTAGCAAATATGAGTACATCAATATTTAGATTACCATTGTTAATTTTAAATTATTTTATTGTTTAATAAATGTATTGATTTTGTTTCATTGTTTTGAATAATATACCTTTGCGACATGTTGAGAGTGAGCAGTACCCTTGCTACTAATACTCATAAGAGGACAAAATATCTTGTCATTAAACGAATTTAATCATTAAACGATGGCTCATTTGAAGGTCTTTCAAAGGGCTATTAAACTTTAATGAAATCCGTGGTTGGCGAAGTCTAAAAAATTTAATTTTTAAAATTTTACCTTAAAATATGACCTTAACCTTTAAAAAATGACCTTAAAAATATGATTTTGACATTAAATATGATGTTGACCTTTAAAAATATGGCATTGATCTTAAAAAGATGATCTTGGCCTTACAAAATATGACCTTGAATGAGTAATTCTCTTTGTTTAAAATTTGACCTTGAAAAAAATTTCCTTTCTATCGGGGGGGGGTATGTGATTCAGAGGTCGCTTGATCTAGCGGCGACCAATCCATCTACGGTTTTAATTAAGAAATACTTCGGAACAGAATGGTAATGGTAATTACCAACCCAAATTTAGTGGCACCTATGTTGATATCTAAAAATGGTGTATTTGCAAGAATATTTGACGAAATATTGTATAGTTATAAATGCAAAAAAATCTCAGTCCAAATCATCAAACGAATAATGTACAAACGAACTCCTTGTGAGCGGTAATGGAAAACTAAGATTTATGGAACCAATAACTCGAATATTATTGGAGGAATATGTGTAACCTAAAACAATTAAGTGCAATAGACTATTAGCACCATAATATCGTTTAACACCTGATTCATGAAGATCTTTGTCAGATCAAAAAGGAGTAAGAATTCCAGAAAAATTAGAGTTCACAAATTTTCTTGACAAAAAAATATAAAATTAATTGTATGATAAATTTTTTTTTATGAGATCAATATTATTATTGTTGTTGTAATTATATATTTTTTATATGCATCATCTAATTTTAAATAATTTTCTTTTTAATATTGAAGTTTTCGAATGACTTAATATTAAGAAAACTTCATTTCCTTACATTTCGCATGAAAAATTTGCATTATTTTTACTAAAGATTTTAATCAAAATGCTACAAAGACTGAAAAGAAATTATTAATAATACCGAATTTTCTTTATTTTGAAAATAACTAGATTTATTTTCAAAATAAAATTTAAATTGAATTTTATCAAAACTTTATGAAAACCTTTTCAATAGTTGTAGAAGTTGTTTTCAACAAAAGAGGAAAAGTAAAATTTTGTTAATCATTTATTATTTATTATATATGAAGGAATATTATAAATTTTTATTCAGAAAAAATAGTTAATTTAAAATTAATTTATCATCTATTACTAGNCACTATTTTTAATTTAAATAAAATTTTGACAATTAATTATTTGACAAATATATATATATATATATGTTACGGTAAATGTACAATCTTGGGAAATGTACACTTTTACCGTAAAATGTGTACATTTCCCAAAAAGTTAGGTATAAGTGAACTGAATATAATGTATATGTACATTTCCCGGCAAATGTGTACACCTGCCTTTACGTTTTGGTAAATGTATACTCTTACCTTTATTATTTAAATAAACATAATACAAAAAGCTTTAATAACGAAAATTATTTTAATTCAAAAATATGAATGACAAACAAAACATACTTATTACATATAATATGTCGTAGCTTATGATCTCAATATTCATAAATACTATTTTCGTCCTAGTTTTTTAGGACCAATACGATGGGAATCAAACAAATAATTATAATAATAACATACTTTTTTTTATTATAACAGTTAAATTTTATAAAATTATAAAGGAACATATAGAAATTTCATAATGAAGAAAGTGCTATTTATTTTGTATGCTCACATTTACCAAAACGACATGGTCATTGTGAATTCAATGTACATTTCCCTTATTTGAAATTGTAAATGTTAGTTGAATGCACATTACCCAAATGAGGAGGCTAATGTGCACATTTACCGAAAAATGTGTACATTTGCCACAATATCTACATTTACCGTAACATATATATATAGACATAGACATTTTACTGTAATATAATTGAAGAAGCAGTAGCGGATTTAGCTATAGGCGTGGGAGGGGGCGACTCGCCCCCCACGCCCCTGTTGAATCCTAATTGGCGCCCCCCCCCTCAAAGATAATTTTTTGAATTTTTTCTCTTATTACAGTTTTGTCTGTGTACAAAGTTCAACTGGATTTAAGCAACTCCAGCTGTTATGCTGCATCATATTAATAATATTACATAGCTCCAGTGAAGAGCGACTGTTTGAAGTTTTTAAGCTTGTATAGTGTTTGTACATAAATCTAACCATAATAATGAATCTCGATATGAATCGATAGTAGATACTCTAAAACGACTTTCTGATACAAGATGGGCAAGCCGAAAGCATCCAGTTGATGCAGTTGTTGTATCATTCTCCGCTATTATATCTACTCTAGAAGATATACATTTTGGGGAATCAAAAGAACACAAAGGAAGTGTCAGAGCAGAAGCTATGGGACTATCTATTTTGATAACAAAATATTCTTTTGTTTTTCTGATACTATTTCTACAAAAGCTGTTAGATAATATCTTTGTGTTATCAAACTATTTGCAACGAAAGGACATTGATATTGCGTTTGCAAAACAATTGATTTATGTTGCCAGAAATAAGTTTGCTGATATGAGAAGTGATAAAACTTTTGAAAGTCTAAATGTTGCTGTAAAATCATTTATTATCAAAAATTGTTCTTTACTAGATGTTGAAACAGAATTTAAAGAAAAGCGAGTTGCAAAAAGGAAACGCATGGCAAGTGAACTTAACAGAGATGAAAGGGTTGATGATCCAACAGATCTCCTGTCTTGATCCATCACAAATATCAGAAGAAAATAAAGAATCTTTTCAAAATTTAGGCGACATTTACAAAAACAATATTAATATTTGAAAAAGCAATTCTAGAATATGATACTTTCAAATACGTGTATGCATCAATACGTCCATTACTATCTTGTGAACTACAACTTAAAGAGGTGCTGCCTTTCTTGGTTGAAAAACAGATGGCACCAGGACTTCCCAATTTGGCAATTCTCTATAAAATATACTTGACTCTTCCTGTTACATCTGCTACTGCTGAAAGAAGTTTCAGTAGACTGAAAATCATCAAAAATTATTTGCGATCAACAATGACAAACGAAGGTCTGTCTGGATTAGCATTAATTTCAATAGAACGCGAACTGGCTGAGAACATTGACTTTGAATCGACTATAAATCGTTTTGCTTCAATGAAATCACGCAGGAAGCAATTTAAATAATAAAAAACTTGTATGTTTGTTACATCAATAAATTTACTAGAATAAATTTACTGAATATAATGCTTTTTAATAATATTAGTATTCACTCAATACTCGCGAAAATAAGTAGTACCATCTTCATAATTTGTGGCGCCCCCTGAAAATTTTCCTCGCTCCCCCACGCACCAAAATCTAAAGCCGCCACTGTGAAGAAGTCAACATTTTTAGAAATGAAATTGTTTGAAGAAAAACTAAATCATGCCTAAACATACATGTTAGTTTGTTCTGTAAAAAATGGTATGATTGAGTTATATACTAGAAAACTGTTAAGGCCAACAGAGTCTCCGCAAAAATAATTGTTTGGGACAGTTGGCGTGCGTGTATGTAGTATATATGGTGTATGTTTTAACCAATAAGAATGTAATATAAAATTAACCAAATAGAACTAACAAGCTACAGTTCAAACTTTTATTAAACAAATTAAAAGACCTTATTTAATTGGAATATCATGAACAGCAGTCGTCGTCTTTTGAGATTGTTAATTATTTAATCCGGAAATTTAGCAAGTTGTGATTGAAATTGGTTGATTGAAATCAAAAGAGTTTTAAATTATTATTGTTGGCTTAGTTGGACTAAACTTTGATGTCTTGGAGTTAGTTCTTTAATCGGGAAATTTAGTAAATTGAGATTGAATTGGTTGTTTATAATTAAGAGAGTTTTAAGTTATTATTGTTGGTTTATTTGGACTAAACTTTGATATCTTGGAGTTAGCTCTTTAATCGGGAAATTTAGTAAATTGAAATTGAATTGGTTGATTCTGTCTTCTTGGTTTTTAATTATTCCTTCGATTGTTCAAAAATAGGGAATTTCCGTAGTTATATCTTTCTTAATTTCTTTTATTGAATTTTTTTAATTCTAATCAATTTTCTATAGCGATAATTTACCAAGGTAAATTATCGCTATATAATTTTTTTTAATGAAAAAAATAATAAAAATAAATTCTTTTCCACGTGCAACGTGCGAGATTGTAATTTAGATATAACAATACATAAGGAAATAAATAATTTTTCATGTCTGTTGATAATGACCTTTTAAGTATAAATAGTGATCAGAAATAGTCATCTTACAAAGAAACTTTTTTACATATAAAAATATTATAAAAATAATTATTGTCAAAATTATTATTTCGCCACATTTTGAGGAGGCATCATTTTTATTGCCCGAAACGCTTTATATTTTTTTTGTAGTGAATTATTTATAATTTAATTTTTATGGTATATTCCCTTTTCACATTAATTGGCAAATTAACTAAAATTAATTGTAAATAAAATGAAGAAAATTTATCTAAAATAAATATTTATTTATTTAGGAGTTTGTCATCCTCTGCTACGACTTCGATACTGCTCTAAATCATTCGCACAAAGAGTTATTGTGACAATTGTAATCACGTCAATGGTCATATGTTTATACAGGCCTTTTTTGAGTACAGTATCGGAATTAAAAAATAAACAGAAGCATTGTACAAGTACTGCTGCTACGTTTTTCCATTCCAATATATTAGATACCCTTTATGCTGGAATGTTATGTGTTGTTCCTTCAATAATAATTTTAATAGTGAGTATTCTGATTGCTCGCCGTCTTCTGATCTTTCGACATTTAGTAAACAGGCTGAGGTATGGAAAATAGTTACTAAATTTTTTTTAATTTAAATGAATTTAATTATATGATAATTTGATATTTTTGTCATAAAATGGTTTGATTCTATTCTATAACAGAGTTTCTCAAAATGGATACAAACAAACAAAATAGTAGATAAAATTTACTTAAATTTTAATAAGAATTTATTTGAGAAAAATTCAAGAGACAATCAACATTTTCAAAATTATAAAGCACAATTTTTATATAATAAGTTTTTTCATTTGATAAAACATGTAATATAAAATCATGTAATTTTTTAATCAACAATCAACACTACAAAATTAAAAAGTGTTAGTTGAAATGGAGTATTTTTCCGGATTTATAATTTTTGATTAAACATTTTAAATTTTCAACTAAATAAAATTGGAAATAGTATTTTTTAAAATTTCAAGTATAAATTTTGGATAAGAACTTTTGTTATTGAATATGTATTGAATTTTTAACTCGGCAATTGCACTCAAGTCTTTATTTGTTTGTTTTAAAATTTTAGTAATAAGAAAAATTCGAAGTAATAAAATATATATACCAGAAAAAATTTTTCTAAATGAACATTCTAAGACTTCTGATTTTTGAACTGTAATTTTTGCAAATATCAAATTTTCTCACCATTTTAAAGTCCCTTGATATTTGCAACCGCCAAAATGGCACACAATTAAAAACTTCATAATTCGAGACTAAAAATTCATACAAAATACAGGGTTTGGTACCCAATAAAAATATTAATGATAATAAAAAGCCATTTTCACTATTATTTGTAAACAGTGCTTTTTTCTGACGGAACGCTCCGGCAACTTTTTTCGCTGAATGATTTTTAAAAATTGACATATGTTTTGGTTTTTTGTCATATTTCTATTTCTGACATTTCAAATAGTCAATTACAATCAAATTAAAAGTAGTAGTCGTACGCCAAAGCGAGTGAATCATAACTCCGTGCTTCATATGTGTTATTACTATTATATAAAACACATTCTCACGGTAAATATACGCCATTAATATACTACGTCGTTAAAATCGTTTCCTGTCGTCGGCGTTGTAAATTCACATTGCAAAATAATCAATTTCAGCGTTATTTTTTGCATATAAAGGATAGTACAGATACGTTCCGGCACCTTTTTTCCCGAAAAAAGCACTGTTTGTAAAAAAATTCATTCTATTCTATGTTTTTGATATCCAAGCAATATATGAAATGAAGTGTGTGGCCAAATAAGTTTGGTAAGTTTTGCATATTTTTAGGTACTTTTGGGAAAAAGATAAATTATTTTTAAACAAAAAATTAAATAATAACTTCCTGAATTATCCTAAAAATAAAGGGTTTTTTATTACCAGTTTATTTACTATGTTTAAATTTAGATTGAAAATTTAAAATTTTATTGAAAAGCTCTGTATTTAATTCTACTTTTTAGCCACAAAGAAATGATGGGAGTTCAATTTGCTTCATTCCTAGTCCTAATTTCATCAGGATTGCTTCTTTTTACATGGCCATATTACGTATGTTGGATTATACGGTGGTATTATGTGAGAATCAAATCGGAAAAATTTGAAACATTAAATAGCATTTTTGATATTACCAAAAGCATATTTTACTGTAATTACAGTATGAACTTTTTTCTGTATTCATTGGCTACATTTTATTTTCGTTCGGAAATGAAAAGAGTATTTTCAAGTAGTTCCAGCCAACGAAATGCCTCAAAGTCAATTGTGGATATAAATGAATTACAACTAAATTATAAAACTCGCAAAACCCAGTCTCAAGATCAACCGCCGTTTGGGAACTGTGGAATTTTCCCTATAAATCCTAATTATCAAAATGTTCATCAAAATCATACTATATGCAATTCTGATAAAACAAGACATTATTGCTTACAACCATTCAAAGCCATTCATTATCACTAAGGAAAAATAATATTAAATAAAAAATTTAAATTGTTTTATTAATATGTATTTATTTTACATTTCTTGAGTGCAATAACCAAAAGCTATAATTTATTCAATTTAGAAAATATTATTGTAATTAGTTTTTTTAACGACAATTATTAAATGAATGTCTTTGAAAATTATATTCAAAGAATAATATTTTGTTTTAACTAACCATATTGTTACAAAATTTGTTTCTAATTTACCTAATTTTGATCAAATTATTTTTAACAATTTTCATTAATTTATGCAATATTTTTTATAAGTTGTCGTTAAATTATACTAAAAATATTAAAACAGATGCGAAGGGAACTGATTTGAAATTAAGGGATTTTCTTTTTTTAAATTCAATTAACGTATAAAACTGGGAACTAGAATTTCAAAAATAATATGTTTATTTGAATATAGAATTAAATCTTTTCTAATATTCTTTAAATACAATAATATGTTTATATTAAGCAGTCTTATTCTTATTTCTTTAATGAATAATGTTGTGCTTATTAAATTTAGTATGGATAAATTGAGTGAATGTGAATGAATTTTTTAAGAAATTAAAAAAATTAGTATAAAATTCATTCAATATTTATTATTAAAAAAATTAAAATCTTTTAAATATTATAATTTATTAACAACCACATGAACAACAATAATATGATATGTTTATGTATGTTTTATGTAACCCGCGGCTCTTTCAATAATTTTCTGCGGCTCCCATAATTTTACATAATATATATTATATGTGGTTCAAAAAAAATTCAATAATCTCATTAGTCAAAAATTAAATAAAAAAGAAAATTATTTTTTTAATGTGATTAATATTAATAATTTATTATTTTGTTTTACTACATAACTATAATTAATCTTATAAACGGAGTTAATAAATGTCATTTTTAAAACATTATATTTGACATACTGCTTGCAATTTTTTAAAAATTTTTTACATTTAAAAAAATTTGGATTGCAAAATAAGGTATAGATTGCAGATAATTATTATTATTTTTAAAGCTTTATTATGATTTTTAATGCTTTTTGGAAAAGCTTTACAAATTTTGAATTATCTTTTTTATTATTATATGTTATAGCAACCGATGATGCAAAGACTATGGTAGGTAATAAAATAGGATTTTTAGGTATTTTAAACAAGAAAGTGGTCGAATTGAATATCGATTCATCAAATTTGTATATATTTCATTGTCTAATTCACCAGGAAAATCTTTGTTCCTAAATGGACCATGTTATGGATGTTGAAAATTTAATACGATGGCATGCAAAGTCATCAAAAATTCCAACACTATTTAATCGAATTGGATATATGAAATAGATTTATTTTTTAAAAATTGAAAATCGAACATTTCCAGAATTAACTGATTCCCAATGGTTGATAGATTTTTAGACGATATATGTGAACATATTAATAAATTGAATCTTGAGCTTCAAGGTGAAAACATTAATTCTCACCTCTTGTCGCGCTATAAAGGTATTTAAGTTGAAATTATGTTTGTGGAAATACCAATTAATGAAAATGATGCTACACATTTTCATGAACTTAACAATTTTTACGTTGCTGATAAAAGTGCGAAAAAATATGCACATTAGTTTGAGAATTTGGCTAAAGAATTTGATTTTCGATTTAAAGAAATAAAACAATATGAGAAAAAATTTGACATTTTTTCATTACCATTTACTGCTGATATCATAACGGTGCAATCTGAACTTCAAATGGAAATTGTTGTTTTGCAATGCCACGACGATTTTAAAAAATATATTTTCAGAATATGATGATAGTAGTAAGATTAAATTTTATAAAACATATATATCTGAGACGAAATATCCAAATTTGAAGAGACATCCAATACGAATAATATGTGCTTTCGAGAGTTCCTATCTTTGCGAATCCTTTTTTTCAAAAATGAAAATTTGTAAAAATAAAACTAGGACTTGATTACTTAATATAAAGATGGAAAACATGCTGCGTCAAAAACTACAACTAAAATTGAAATTGACTTAAACTTACTATAAAAAAAAGTATAGGTATAATTTTCATTTAATAAAACTACTATTACTAAGTTACTATTATTTTATGTTTTATTTTTTTTAAAAAAATAATTGAATTATGAAATGGTCGTGGCTCTCTTTTATTTTACATTTCCAAATGTTGCTCCAAAATTCATTTCGGTTATATAAGAAAATTAGTATAAAATTCATTCAATATTTATTATTACAAAAAATTAAAATCTTTTAAATATTTTAATTTATTAACAACCCAATGAACAACAATAATGTGATAAGTTTTAAGTAATTAAAAGCTTAGAAAAGAAAATTGAATTTTTCCAATGCATGAAACCCACTGTTTATAAACGTGTTGAGGTCCGTAAATTAAAATAGATTTAAATGAAATTTAGGTTGAAAATTTAAGTAAAAAGTAAATGAAGAAAAAAGACAAATAAAAGCGTGATCATGCACAGAATTGATAGTAAAGGAAAGTATGATGGAAGCAGTATTAGAAAATGGCAAAGGCAATTGCGAAAGACAAGAATCCGGAAATCCGAGAAAAATCAATAAATTGTAAAATCATCGAAATCGAATTGCGAAAACGGGACAGGTATAGATTAGCTAATGGTCAACAAGATGATGATTAGGGATTTATCAGAAAATGGTTAGAAAGGGTCGATAAGGATTCAAATGTGTTAAAACAGAAACCGTTAATTAATTAATTAATTGGCTAATAGAAAACCCGAGCTAATGGGAAACCGGAGTGATGAAGGAAACCCGAGCTGGGTAAACGAAGAGAAAAGTAAATAGAAGGAAGATTTGGGCCCATTAGCGTGACACAATGACTAATGGGAAAAGACCAAGGAAAAGATAGTGCGTGCAGAAAGGCCGGACGGGCCATTAATAATATTTGTTCGTTGGACCATTATGGGTGACAGCCGAAGCTGATATGTGGAGTCGAATGTCAAGTAAGAGATTGGCTCGGCAATAATCATTTGTCATCCCGATTTCGAAGAGTATATAAAGGAATGGGAAAATCAGAGCAAATTGGCATTTTGCTTCAGCTAGGGTAAGAAAAACGAGAATTGGCGAAAGGTTAAAACGAATTAAGGAGATTAGGGAAAATGAAGATATAGAATAGGAATACGAAAAGGTGAAAAAGGATCAAATCAAAGAGAAAAAGGAAAATGTTGGTCAAAAGAACCTAAGGAAATAAAAGGAGAATATTATCTTTGTCAAAGCATCAACACCGAGCGGAGAATCGGTCAAACTTAACTTTGATTATTGATTGTTTATTGTTGAGAAAAGAATATATTTTTGTGATTCAAATATACGTTGGGTAGTTTATTGTTTTGATTAAAAGGACACGAGGAGTCAGAGGTTACCGACTTAAATTAACTAAAACCCAACAAACGGTATGTTGATGATATTTTTCTTATATTTGAAAATCACAGGCATGTTGATCCGTTTTTGCATTATGTGAATAGTCTACATAATAACATTGTATTCACATGTGAAATGGAGAAAAAATTATCACTTGCTTTCTTGGATCTGTTAATAAAACGCAAATTAAAGTAAAGTAAGTAAATTAAGGTCCAAATTTTGAAATTAAAGTAATCAATGGGCTTAAATAATTAAATTAAAGTAAGTAGAGGGATAGCGGCCCACTAAACCAGCGGCCCTCTGGGACAAAGACATACCCCCCATATGAGTCATGCGATGAGTCATGCTAAATTTTTTAAAATTTAAATTCTCAGAGTTCCCGCCAATGGTTTTTATTATTTAATAGTATTTGAATGGTGAGTATTTAAGACCTTCGAAGGTCTATGGAGGTTCAATAACCTTCAAAGAGTTCAATGGTATTGGTTACACTCAACATCTCACAAGGGTATTATTATTACTATTATTATTATTATTATTATTATTATTATTATTATTATTATTATTATTATTATTATTATTATTATTATTATTATTATTATTATTATTATTATTATTATTATTATTATTATTATTATTATTATTATTATTATTATTATTATTATTACTATTATTATTATTATTATTATTATTATTATTATTATTATTATTATTATTATTATTATTATTATTATTATTATTATTATTATTATTATTATTATTATTAGTATTAATATATATATACTCCGAGTTTATCCGACAAAATATTTTGTCCCCCTATGGGTAATGCTCACAAGGGTACTGCTCACGCTCAACAACTCGCAATTAATAATAATTCAATCTTTTTTTAACAAATAATCATGCTTCTTATCAATAATTGTCATATTCTTTTTATTTTCAACAATAGAGTTATTGAAAACTTCAATATGATCAATCAATTTAATTTTTATATTTTGTATATTTACAAATGATAGTTCATAGCTGTTTTCTAAATTCTTCAATCTTTGAGATATTCTTTTTCCTGGGTGCTTTGACCATTTTGGTTTGCCGCTATCCCCCCTAGTTTTCAAAATACCAATAAAAAATGAAAATGACCATATTAAAAGTAGTTATCATAGTAATGATATTACATTAGAGGCCAAGGACCAAATGTGAACACTTCAGAGTATATTGCGTAATTCGATACAATGTGTTAGTTATTACGCAATATACATTACTATTTAAGAGTGATCACTCTGTGTTATATAAATAAATCTTTAGATGGAACCAATTGTTGTAACTGGCGACCACGCCGAAAATGTTCACACAATGACGACTCGAGGAGAAGGGAAAAAGTCTGCAAGAGACGCACTACCGAAACGTGCACAAGAACTCTTGGATATGGAAATTAGAAGATACGACGGCAGGTGTACCAAGGAAGCTGAAAAATGGATACAGGCAATTGATGATTGGATCGCTAGGAATGATTTGAAGAGGACAGAAGCATTCGATTTTCACCTTTGCGATGAAGCGGCTACACTGTGGAAAAATTTCAAAACAGAAAAAACAACAGATAAAGCAGCTAAAGAGTGGTTTTCCGAAACATTTACAATTAAATTGACTATTATAGACAAGATTAAAGAACTTGCTGCAATTAGACAAGAGGAAAATGAGAGATATGCAACCTTCGAAATCAGGGTATTGAAATTAGTGAGTGAAGTTATTAATTCAGGAATGAGGGTAGATGAGATTGCCAATGAAATTATAACTGGACGCGTCAGAGACAGAAGATTAAAGGATGCTCTAACAATGAAACCATCGATGACAGCAGAAGAACGAAATCAACTGGCCAAAATTTACGAAAAAGTGGAATCAAAAGAAAAGACGGAAGAAATTATGGTAATAAAGAAGAGTAGTTACGTGGAAGCAACAAGGAGAAGAAATTCAGAAACGTTTACAAGAGAAACAAATGGAAGTAACACCAATGTATTAAGAAGCCAAGGAAATTACAGAAGAGAGAATTTACCAGATAATTCGTATAGCAGAAATAACGAAATGAATCATGCAGTCGAACGGAATGTGCAGAGAAGGACACCAACGGTTTCGCTTAAACACATTGCCAAGAGATTATACAATCGATCTAGAGGCCTTCCTGATCCAAGAAACGGCGAATTACAGTCAGGCCAATGTTTTTGCTGTGGCGAATATGGGCACAGAAGATATGAATGTCCACTAAAAGATAAATGTTTGATATGTGGTAAGGGAGGGCATAATTTTCGTGATTGTTATTTATTAAGAAAGAAAGACCAACATAACTATGAGAACAAGAAAATGATAGCTTGTGTGCATGACGAAGAAAACGGAAGAAATTACTCGGATGATGCTGAAACAAGAGAATCAATTAATGATTATGCAATTCATGATGTGGAAACTGAAAAAAACACGAGGAACTCTATTGCATACATTTCGTCAATGGGGTTGTAAAGGAAGAAAATCGGAATGACAGAACAGAGGGAATGAGGTATACGACGTCAGATGGAAGAGAATGGAGCAAGATGATGATAAATGATGTTGAGATTGAGATGTTGTGGGATTCTGGAGCTTCAATTACAGTGATGAATGAGGAAACATGGAATAAAATTGGCAGTCCACGTTTAAGCAGCAGTGAAATCAAAATATGTGGAGTTTTTCCAGGAACTCAAAAACCACAGGGATGTACAGAAGTAAATGTTTATTGGCACAATAAGATGAGGACTATCAAAATAATTGTTATTAAAAATATATTTCCAGGTTTTATTGGTGGGATAGATACTTTGAAAGCATTTGGAGTGCAGTTGATGGAAATTAACAATATCGAATCCGAGACAAAGATTAGCAATTATACTGATGACGAGAGAAGGCAAAAAGCAAAAAAGGAATTGGGAAGAAATGAATTGCCAACAATTAACAAATTATTAGATGAATTCGGGTCAATATTTATGGCAGCCAGATTTGATTTAGGATTCACAAGAATCGTAGAGCACGAAATTAATACATCTGGGAATCCAACAATGCAATTTCCAAGACGACAACCGATGCATCTAGAACAGAAAATTGAAGATATGATAAAAGAGTTAACAAAAGCTGGAGTTATAAGACGATGTAAAAGTCCATGGAGCTCTCCATTGGTTGTAGTAGGAAAGAAAGACGGCTCAATTAGAATGTGCGTAGACTATCGAGAGTTGAATAAGATGACAGAAAGAGAATCTTTTCCTATGCCCAACATATTCCAATTACTCGATAACCTATCAGGATCTAAATTCTTTTCTTCTTTAGCACAAGAAAAAACGGCTTTTAGTTCCAAAGAAGGTCAATTTTGTTTCAATCGACTTCCATTTGGATTATCAACGGCTCCAGCAACATTTCAGCGATTAATGCACACGATGTTAGAGGGTATATTGTTTAATGGAGCAATTGTTTATTTAGACGATATTCTGGTATATGGCAAGGACCAGTCTGAACATGATGAGCGATTACGAGAAGTTTTCAAAAGAATAAAAAAAACAGGACTAAGAATAAATCCGGAGAAGTGCGAAATTTACAAAACCAAATTAAAATTCCTTGGTCACACCGTCAGTGAAGATGGAATACAGACAAATTCAGAGAAGATCAAGTCAATTACAGAAGCGACGAAACCACAGTGTGCTAAACAACTTCGATCTTTTCTAGGTTTGACAAATTACTATAGACGATTTGTCAAAGATTATGCTAAAATAGCAGCACCCCTACATGCAACAGCGTCAAGTTGTGATAAAACAATCGAATGGTCAGAAAATTGTGAAAACAGTTTTAAACAACTAAAAGAAGCCTTAACACAAGCACCTATTCTTGATTTTCCTCGTATAGACCGTAAATTTATATTGGATACTGATGCCAGTTTTGAAGCTATTGGAGCATTGTTGAGTCAAATAAAAGAAGACGGTTCAGAAATAGTTATCGCATACGGTTCAAGAAATCTGACGGCCCATGAAAAGGGATACTGCGTAACAAGGAAAGAGTTATTGGCATTGCGTGAACAGTTCAGAGTATATTGCGTAATTCGATACAATGTGTTAGTTATTACGCAATATACATTACTATTTAAGAGTGATCACTCTGTGTTATATAAATAAATCTTTAGATGGAACCAATTGTTGTAACTATCATTACTAATAATAAAAATGTTTAAACTTGAAAATTATCACATATTTTCAATATAACAATAAAAATGCAAATATTAAAAGATGTTATTATTACGATTATTAAAAATGATTAAACCTGAAAACTATCACAAGTTTTTAATACACCAATAAAAATGAACACATGAAGTCTAGTTTTTTTTTTTTTTTTTTAAAAAAAGATATATTTTTTAATAATATTCATCATTATCATTATCAGTTAATAATATATCATCAATATCAACATCTATATCGATACTATCATCGAAATCTGGGTTGAAATCTCCACAAAGCGGTCCAACATCATCCAATATTTGATCCTTATCATCGAAATCTTGGCTGAAATCTCCACATAGCTGGTTACAATCAAGATATCGCAAGTTTATTTTTATTACTATTATTATTATTATTATTATTATTATTATTATTATAATTATTATTATTATTATTATTATTATTATTATTATTATTATTATTATTATTATTATTATTATTATTATTATTATCATTATTATTATTTTTATTAAAAATGTTTAAACTTGAAAACTATCACATGTTTTCAAAATAATAATAAAAATACACATATTAAAAGATGTTATTATTACGATTATTAAAAATGATTAAATTTGAAAACTATACATCAATTAAAAATAAAAATGAACACATTAAAAGTCTAGTTTTTAAAGAAGATATATTTAATAATAGTCGTCATCATCATCATCAGTTAATATAATATCGTCTATATCAACATCTATATCGATACTATCATCGAAATCTGGGCTGAAACCTCCACAAAGCGGTCCAACTTCCTCTAATATTTGATCACTTTCATCGAAATCTGGACTGAAACCTACAGAGAGCGGTCCAACTTCATCCAATACTTGATCATTATCTACAGCATCAACCCCAAAATAATGCCCAAATGCGATACTATTATTTTTCCCCACCCATAATCGCTTGTCATCGTTATTTGTCAATGCGATTTTACTATTTTTGATGGTATATAGCTGGTGGTTCCGCGTCCCTATCCTAGTTTGCGGCACTGCAATTTCTACGTTGTTATTGTAGCAGTCTAAATATGACTGGTGCCCAATCTCTGTCCCCATTAACTTCACCCCTTTAGCCCTCATAGTATCTTTGACACCTAATAAACTATAGCACTTAGGTCTTAAGAAAACACATTCCTTATACCCGAGACCTTTGCTTTCATCTTTAAATTTTCCTATCACAGAATCATGGTTTCTCGAGTATAAGGGGTGTGCGGGGTCATAATTAGAGGTATCTAGAAGATTATCTCTTATCATTGCCGGCAAAAGAGTGTCTAGCTTACAGTGCTTAACCTCAAGAAAAAACGAATCAGTATCGCCGGCAACGATATTTATATCACATAAGAATTCGGATCTATACTTTGCCAATTCATTATATTGCAGTTGATACATGCGTAGTTTAGACAGGTCTAGCACTGATTGGCCTATGTAGCTAGGCCTGTCTAAACATATAATGAACCGCAATCAGATCATCCGCTATTTTAATTGATTTTTTGAAAGTTGGTTTGGAGGCGTATACAATCATCTTTGCTGATGAATTGCATAGCCTCAAATTCATACGTTTTTTCAAATTCTCTACTGATTTACCATAGAGACTATTATTGAATAATTTATATAGATCTCTATACAGTTCACATGTTGATTTTGAACGTAAATTAGTATTTCGATCTATATATGTTTTGAAAATTGTTGATTGTTTAAATTTAATTGCTCTATGTACATGCTCAACTTCCGCACCTAATTCTATATACAGCTTGAGAAGCCGCCAATGAAGAACATGGTTCTTCTTAGACCAATGCGTGAGCATAAGCTTCTCAACCTTTGAATTAGGTGGACACATTTTTTCCGGAGCAAGCGGAAAATCATTCCAATATTCATGCACACGATTAGGGATATTGATGTCTACTTCCATAGTATAACCATATGGGAGGTTTTCAATATCTGCATTCACGCATTCACTCAACACATCATTCAGATTTTCATACACCCAAACAAAGTCACCATACGGAAGATTTTGGCTAAGAGCCCAACCATATAAATTATTTATATCTATATACAAAAGTTCTGTATCTTCAGAACTTGCTACATAATGTTTGTTAACAAATGTTAACCCGCCCCGTATTCCACCTTCGTAGAAATTATACATTTCCATATCCTGTAGAACTTCTATAGGTTCCTGTAATGTCATGAGTACTGACGCCCATGACATACCTGGAATTCCATAGAAGTTTAGAGGTTCAAGGCCGTTATAAGCAATTGCTTTGTCACGGAATTGCTGAAAATAATCTGCCAAGAGGAATACGTCCAATTTAAGGTACGTTAACATATAGTCTAACATTGTTTCGCAATTTTGCTGAACCCAGATTTCTTGGGCGATAGCATATTCTTCATTAGATACAGAACTCCAAATCGGTGGTAATTCATGAGTAGATTCAAGAATTTCGAGTGATGTTGCAAAGTCGTAAGGAAATATGCCCTTTGCTCTCACAATACTACCATCAAAAACAGACGAAGTTAAAGGTAAATCTGAAAGAGTTTTAACTGCCTTTGCTAACGATGAGTTAACAAATTGCATACTGTCGATAAAACGAACAGTCAATTTGTTAATATTTACAATCAAGGATATAAATTTTTCAGTGGTGGTCGGAATGATATTTAATTTCCAAGATGGAAAATCATTCAAACCATACTTTAAAATGTGATGTAAGTCATACCCCTTCAAATTATGAAAGACAATGGGTAACTGTTTGTTTATTCTCCTAGAAACATTGCAATTTCTACAGTCAGCACCAAGATACTTATCTGTGAAATGATCATGGTCCTTAACCTTATCTTTTATAAAATGTTTACAGAGATAACAAGTCCTACAGTTGTTGAACTCCCGTTCCTCATTGAAAGACAGAGTATTAATGAATTTTCTACCATGAATTTCATAATACGGGAGGACAATTGTGACAGCAATTTCCTCCACCTTCTTTAAAAATTCAAAAACACATTCCAAGCCTATAAAATTAAAATATGATGTTGTGTTAGTGTAATTGTTAATTAATAATAGACCTGCTGTTATTGGCTTGTGTATTTGGTGATGATTTATATCCCCAGGTAAAATAGCCTCAAAGTCGGCGTATATTACGAACGGTGGGGTAATCATCTTTGAATAATCTTTAAACGTTAAATTTTTATTTTTAGGGAGCGTGTAAAAGGTGGTTCCTATTTGATTTTTAGCGCACAATGCAACATGTACCTTAAAAGTTTTGACCCGATAAAAACCATTTAAACAATGAGGGCACCATCTAACTCTAATTCTAGTATTACATTCGATGGTTGAATGACCATTCATTAATCGGTTTAAATTAAAAATTGCGGTGTAATGATAATTATCACCGTCTTGTAGGAGTAAAAGATTAATAGGATTCCCTTCGGTAACCTTAGATCTATGAATTATATTTAGGTGTGGATGATGAGGTACATAATCTATATCATTATTTATTTTATTACCTGTTATTGTGGGTTTATATTCAAAAACATTAATTGCCAATTTTAAATCTATGTTATTTCTTTCAAATTTCGGGATGTTGCATAACCTCATTGGGCAATCAGTAATGGGATCATAATTTAGTTCGTCTAAGTAATTAGTATAATTGGAAACACGCTCCCTGTGATTTAAAATTATATCACGCTTTAATAGTGATAAAACACTATATATAAAACAAGCATTATCATTGTTTCTTACATTTACAATTGCTTTCTTTTTATATATTGCCGCTGGTGTAGGTATAAAACTATGGCCAGCTAATCGACTTATAGGGTAAAATGTGGTCAAAATAAAATCAAGTTCCTTAATCTTTACAACCCTCCATCCGCTACCTAAATAAGTAAATTTTTCAATTTTCTCATTTAATCGACTCACACCATCGATAAGAAAATTGTCGGAAAAAACACTCGCACTATTTGAAAAGAAATTATCTTTAATTTCTCCATCTTTTTCAAATTGAATAAGAACTGTAAACTGGACTTTTACAGATCCCATCTTTTCAATTTCCACATTAATTTTATTTATAATTTTATCCGTAAGGGAGATTTGAATTAAGTTTTTATGTTCTAAATCAAATCGAATATTTTTACGGGAACCCTTTAAATCTATCTTTATTTCAGGTTCATCATTTATATCTATTTGAATATTTTCTATATTGTTTATCGAACCCCCCTATTTGGGTATTTAATAATTCAGATTCATCATCACTTATCACGATGGTTGAAAATTTTATAATTTTAGTAGGGATACACGGAACAGCATCAAAAAATTTATGATAACATTCATAGCACCGGGCAGAACTCGGATCTGCCGGTGTTTTCACAAAATAAACCATGGCCGGAAAAAATTATTTATAATATCACATGTATTAAAAATTTTTTCTGTAGGAAGGATACGCCATCCGTAGGTATCGCACAGGATTGGGCCAGTGTCAGAAGCCTGCTGAAGAATTCTGAATCCAGAAATGCTGTATACGTCAGCAAAGCCATCAGTGGCGAAGTAGGTCGCTCTACCTACATGGACAGGAGAGCCCTAGCCCTGCTGGAGAAGATATTTCAGCTATGCCGGATAAAATTATTCTACATGGATATTGATTTAATTTACAATTTTTTTAATAGAAAAGGAGGCCCGAAAAACAATGAGGAATGTGGAAGAAGCTGGAGCAGGATTATGAACCTTTCTGGAGCCCAACAGACTGAGTCCACTAGGTACATTACTAGTGTCCTGATCGAAGCAAACGACCACAGCCAGGAAGGTGACCGCTTGGCCCTCAGACTCCTATCCTCAATTGTTGTGAAAACGGAGGAGGACCTAAAAATAAACAGGCGAGATTATCTTGATTTCCCCTATAATAATTTGAATAAAAATTATAATATTAACTCATATAATAGAATTCCTAACTATACTGAGCATAGTTCTTTTGGAACCCAAAATTCAACTATTAATACTTCCACCCGAGACCAAGTTGAATACAGAAAATTAGTGGATAACTTTGTAAATCCTACCCTGCAATATATGCCTATTGACAGGGGAGGTAACTTTTCTAATACGCATAGACCCAGCTACAGAGATGCCCTACTTGGAGACAATTCAGAGCCTTTTAAGCTCCCCCAGGGTACATCAGCCTTCATAACGTCAAAAATAAATTATAATAAGCCGAAACTCAAAGGATCTAAACCCCATAATAGCTATGAAACGAATATCAACAATGCCAATAATGACCCAAATGTTTCTAATAATGATAATAAAAAATCTGCCTTTATAAATAATAATAAACCAAACCTCAAAGGATCTGAAACAAATAATGCCAATAATACCTCATATGCTTCTGATACTTATAATAATAAAAAATCTGCCTTTATAAATAATAATAAACCGAACCTCATGGGATCTGAATCCCATAATAACTATGAAACGATTAATTATTATAATAATTACAATGCCAATAAAACCTCATATGTCTCTAATAATTATAAAAAATCTGCCTTTATAAATAATAATAAACCGAACCTCAAAGGCTTTGAATCACATAGAAACTATGAAATGAATAATTATAATAATAATTTCAATGCCAATAATACCTCATATGTCTCTAATAATGATAATAAGAAATCTGCCTTTATAAATAATAATTATGAAATGAATAATTATAATAATAATTACAATACCAATAATACTCCATATGTTTCTAACACTGATAATAATTATGATAATTACAATAATTCTAATTCTATATATAATAATGATAATAACCCAAAATCAAATAACCAAAATAAAAACTTTAATCCAAATAGTAATTCTAAATATAATAGAACTAAAATCAATAATAACAATGAGAAAAAGAATAATATTACTCTGAATTACTTAAAAAATTTAATTAATTTTAATAATAATAAATTGACTTCAGATTTACATAACTTAAATAAAAATTTGTTTAAATTAAATAATTTCAATTTTTTAACAGAATTTAAAATGCATCAAAAAATTTTTTGCCCTCCTTCGGAGGGCAAAGCTATTGATAGAAGACGCAGCTCATCGGCCTGCGGCCGATTCGCATACCTAGACACTGCCCCTAGTAATCTTGACCCTACCAGTGAACCCCGCACTACTAATCCCCCCACGCACAATGGCTCTAATTATACCAATAAAATGTTTAAGAAACAACTGAATAGATTGACGAAAGCTCACTGGAGTAAGTTTAAGAAAAATCCAAATCACTATCTATCCATAATGCAGACCAGTGAAACGCTTGAGCAAACAACGCCTTCTGCCATGCCCACAGCTGAACCTACTGCCCGTGATAGTATCTCCCATCTCAATACTATAGATGAGCCCAATACCAAAGAAATTACTCCAACTATCCCCATTAATCCAACCACAGAAATGAACATCCCAAATACTAAACCCCCAACTATCCAAATAAATAGTGTACCCCAAAAACCATTTAAAAAACCTCTTAACACTAATACCTCACTAAGACCGCACTTCTCTAAACCCATCCCTAAACCAACCCAAAATACACCAACTCCTGCCACTCCAACCCCTATTGATAGTCACGCTAAGATAACAATTACCCATTCCTCTAACCCCCCAACTCCAATAAGTAAGGACAAACGTACCCATAAACTCAACCTCATGTATAAGATAAAATACAAATACTTCTACTATAATAAATTTAATGCTAGTATTAAGGCAGGTATCAAAAAACGTGAGACTTACACTAAATACTATAAAAAAAATGATGCTAACTCCCAGATTAATAATAAAACTGATAATAATAATAAGGTTGAAAATAATAATGATAATAATTATAGTAGTATTAAGCATATTAGAAACGATAGTAACACTAAATATAATGATAAAAACTATAATAATGTTAGCAACAAAAATAATACTGATAATACCAATAATAATAATAATAATAATAATAATAATAATAATAATAATAATAATAATAATAATAATAATAATAATAATAATAATAATAATAATAATAATAATAATAATAATAATAACAATAATAATGATAATAATAATAATCATAATGATATTAATGGTAATAATAATAATAATAATGAAAATAATTATGAATCTACCAATATCAATAATCATGAGACAATTAACTCTCATATAGAAAACTGTATACCTACCGACCCCTGCCTTGAAGTATCTATTATCCTTCCGTCCAGATGTCGACCCTCTCCTCTCAATGACACACCATCATCCTTCCATCTTATCTGTGGTCAGAGACCTGCATCCTGTGACCTTGACTGTTCCCCTCGCCTGATCCTAAACAGTACCACCAATTTGTTCTCTGATTGCGAAAATACACCCCCTCCCCCGCATCCCGCTCGTCGTACCAAAAATGCGTCTCTAACCTCTGACTTTGATGACATAATCCTCTCGGATAACTCTACCACTTCCTCTCATTCACCCATAACACCAACTGCCCTCCAAACATCAACCCCAACCCCAGCTGCCCCACTAAACATTACCATGCAAACAATACCACCCAATAAGAAAGATACCGCCCTTCTCGAAGAGGCGCAGGCTCTCCTACGTTTGGACTCACAAATGGACGTCCAAGGCAAAATAATTCAAATCGTAACTGACCAAATACCCCAACCCACACCTGACTTTCTCACCCCTAAACGCCTCAAGAAGCTAGTTAAAAAACGTAACACCACGACCCCAAAAACTGACTCTGAACACATTCAAAATAATACTACTCTATATTTTCTTGACAACAGAGGCAAATGCAGATGCAGACCCAACTTCAAAGTCCCTCTCTGCGACTCAATCTCCATCTCCCTATACGATAGAACCGCCCTAATCAGCCATGCCCAAGACATCCATAACATCATCTTTGACCAAGAATCCCTTATTGACTGCTATCAATGTCGACCTAAGTTTGGAGGAATAGGAAAATTTGATATGAACCTCTTCCGCTTTAGGGACATTATTAACCATATTGACCACTTTGATCACCAAATACAAACTGACCGTAAGCTGCTTAAACGCGTTAGTACCAGGATCGCCCCATCCAACAAAATAGTCTGCCACATCTATAACAAAACCTGTGCCAGATGCTTGATCCACCATGACCCTAACTCTTCCTTAAAGACAATCACGCAGCACATGGCTAAGTCACACAAAAAATATACATATGACCCCAATGAGGAAGTATACTGTTTTTGTGGCCTATGGATACCCTTCACTGACATCAAAACCCATATTAACTCCAGGCACCCGCTTCCATACTCCCACGTCTTCACTAAACCCCCACCCTCCGCTGAATGCAGTATTGAGATACATGACCTCAATAATGAGAACCTTCTTGGCCCACTACTTGAAACCCAAGAAAGCATGTTCCACATCTCTGATAGCGAAACTACCAAACGACCACTACCGGATGACCTACTTTTCACACCTAACATTGACAATGAATCCGCATGATGGTCACAACACGCAATTAAAGCTTACATCTTCTCCTTCGCCATGAAAAAATCAACAATCTTCGTCGACCCTTTCATCGGAAACGCCCTCATCCAACATAACTATAAAACCTTCTTTTCAACCTTCCCCTTCCATGAATTTGCAGAGTGGAATGAAATTATCATACCCATGTCCAATGGACAAAACAGCTGGTTCTTTTTCTTCCTCGATAAAAAACAAAAACTCGCAGTACTCATTGACCCATTAATTGACAACAGCCTTCTAACACACTCAAAACTCGCCAATAGCCTACTTGAAACCATCCTGGACCTTCAGAAAATTGTCTTACCCATATCCATTGACTTAATAGAACCCGAATACCCTCGCTGCAGTGCACCTACTGACTCAGCTTTCTTCATCTGTCACTTCATTGAACACCTCATCACGCGACACCCCCTCACCACACCTGACATTCCTTCTATGACCCTTGAACTTAAAACAATTATTAATAATTATATTAAAAATAAAATACCAAATAATGATATACGTAAATATAAACAGTTTATAAAGAATATTATTTTTAATCTCATCGAAAACAAAACTGATGCTGACTCTGCTATTTCCGAAATGGAAAAAATAAATGCAAACATCCACCCCTTAAAATATACTACCAAAAAACCCTCTGACATAATACATAAAAAAACCCGTAATGAGAACGAATTACTCTTCATTAAAAGGAAAAAATATACCATTAACCCAAAGGAGGAAGTCGCAAAGATCCTGAGAAATACCCCAACCTTCCAGAGACCTACTATGGATAATATTCTGAAACTCTTTGCTGGAACACTCACAAGTTGCTCGCCTAATCCGTTGATTGAACTACCCTCACTTTCCGAAACTCTCTCTTGTGACCCCTTTGACATCGATGAAATTAAAGCAATCTTCAAGCAACTCAGCAATACGGCCCCAGGTATAGATGGCATATCTTTATCTGACTGGAGAATTCTATCACCTGACTTTGAATTCCTTCTATCCTTGTTTAACAACCTTCTACGCACAACTACCTGCCCTATGTCCTGGAAAACTTTTCGCTCCAAACTAATTCTAAAAGCTGGAAAGGCCGAGACTAGCCATGAAGCTAGCTCCTGGAGGCCCATATCTATCATGAACACCTCGTACCGTATTTTCTCCTCACTTCTAAACAATCGCCTCTTGAGCTGGATAAAACTCGGCAACCTATTGTCTAACAACCAAAAGGCTATATGTGCACCCGATGGATGTGCTGAACACAATTTCACCTTACACCTTGTCAAAGATGCTGCAATCCGCAATAAAACTGACCTCCATATCATATGGCTCGATATCTCTGATGCTTTTGGATCCTTACCCCATTCTCTTATATGGCACACTCTCACCAATATGGGACTCAACCCAAATACAATCAAACTTATAAATGACATGTATAACGATGTACAAACCATCTTTGAATGTGAAGGAGAACGTTCCCCATCTGTCCCCATTGTTAAAGGAGTTAAGCAAGGATGCCCCTTATCTATGACAATTTTTTGCCTATGTATAGACTTTATACTTCAACATGTCTTAAAACACCATCCCTTCCTATTCCACGGGCACAACATTAGCATCCTTGCCTATGCCGATGATATTGTACTAATCTCTGACTCGTACTACTCAATAAACCTAGCACTTTGCGAAATGACACAACTGGCTTCACAAGTTAACCTTCGATTTAAGCCCTCGAAATCCGGATACTTTCATATCAACCACGATGACAATTATAACCCAATCCGCCTTTATGACGAACTCCTCCCCAGAATTGATGACTCTAACCTCTACCGATACCTTGGAGTTGATTTCACGTATAAGGTAAGGCACAACATTGAGGAGAGACTTGAGAATACCCTAACTGATACCAAAACAATTCTAGCCTCCCATCTGCACCCTGCCCAAAAACTCAATGCCTACAAAATTTTCATACATTCTCGCCTTACTTATATCTACCGAAACTGCGAGATTCACCACAGTATTCTCGACTCCGAAAGAAACCTTAAAAATAATGCAGGTTTACCCCATAGAGGCGCCACCCAAAGACTAAAATCTATAATCAAAAATGCCATTGGCGATAAAATTTGCGAGCTCAATAACAATTTCCTATATGCATCCATCAAACTTGGAGGACTGGGGTTAACATCCCTTATTGATGAATACCTTATCCAGGGAATTGTTCACCTCATACGTGCCCTCAACTCAACTGACACTGATTTTCGCAACCTCGTCTTATCCGAACTCAGTCACGCCAGAGGAAATGGCAACATCAACTCTGCAATCTCCTGGTTAAATGGCGACTCCACTAAAACCTTTCCATCCAAATCTCTCTTCTTGAAATTCAGGAAATCATCCATAAGACTGCGACTCAAATATGGCATCTCCACTAAAATAGTCTTCCTCAAAAATTCCTACCAATTAGAAATTAAATACAAAGACCGAATTAATTACTTCACATCATCCAACCTTAAAGACACCTCATCCGAAATACACTCTATTATTAGCCTCATTTATGCTGATAGATGGTCCGAAATGAAATGCCAAGGACATATAGCCAAAAGTATTGGTAGCAGTAGCATTGCTAGTTTTTTCTTTAAAACGGACATCCTAACTGACCCGCAATTTATCTTCCTGATCCGAGCACGCAACAACATCCTAAAACTAAACTATACACCCCGTCGAATTAAATCCAAAAAATCCACCCTATGTAGACATTGCCACGCTCATCCCGAAACACAGGCACACATATTTAATCACTGCCCTGCTAAATCCAATGCCCGCCGAAACAAACATAGAAATGTCCTCCAAGCTGTCTCTGACTTCCTCCTCGAGCATAAATATGATATAGACATCGAACAAACCCCAATGGGGATCAACACCACCCTCATCCCCGACCTCCTTATCAAAACCCCGCGGAATAAATTGATTCATATCCTGGATATAAAGGTCCCTTACGAAAGTGAAAAAAACTTTGAACAAGCTAGGAAAAATAATTTTGAAAAATACAAACACCTAGCAATCGATATAGGTCATGCACACAAATGCAAGACCTCTCTGCTTACCCTCGTTATTGGTACACTTGGTACCTGGGACAGGAAAAATGACAAAGACCTAAGAATAATTGGTCTGAGTAGAGCAGAAATCAAAGCCCTAGCAAAAAGAGCCTGTACAGCAGCCTTAGTCAGCAGCTACCACATATATAGGGAACACATATACAAAGAATAACGCACACCCCCATATTTCTCTATATATTATCTAACTGCCAAAGCATTACCATATTTATATCAAAACTATTTATATTATACAAAATCTTAGTTATCCCTATGCAATGATGAGATTTAAAAATGGTACTCCCTCTGTATACTGTGTATTGCGTATGAATGCAAGGATCCTAATTTTTAGCAACAAATTTTAATGATATTGGTATTCTTAGTATCAATAATAACACTGATGATATTAATAAAATTAATCTTAAAGTTAATAATAATAATAATAATAATAATTATAATAATAATAATTATAATAATAATAATAATAATAATAATAATAATAATAATAATAATAATAATAATAATAATAATAATAATAGTAATAATAATAATAATAATAATACTATTAATAATAATAATAATAATAAGGATACAGTTAAAAATAATAACGAATACAATAATAAAAAAAATAAATAACTCACTTATAACAAAATTGACAATAAAATAAAACCAGTTTCTATTAAGCCAAAACTTATTAATAATAATAAAAATAATAATAATAACGAAATCTCCATTATTGTATACCATGCACCTCCTCGGGCAACCGAATTATATTAATAGAAAGGACCCACTATGTTGAGTACCCAATAATCCTGCCCATCAATATGCTTTTAACTGGGACTGATCAATCCGGCAACACAAACAACCAGACCATCCCGCCAATCCGAACGAATCAAATGAAGGCGAACGAAGTGTCAACCCATACTGGACACTTGCCAATCAACCCAACCAGTCCCGCATCAACCCAAACAGCCAACATCAACCCAACCAGTCCCACATCAACCCTAACAGTCCAACATCAATCAAACCAATCAAACTGGTCTTTTGTATTATATCTATCAAGCGTCAACCCAACCAACAACAGTCCAACAACAATCAAACCAATCAAACTGGTCTTTTGTATTATATTTATCAAGCGTCAACCCAACCAACAACAGTCCAACAACAATCAAACCAATCAAACTGGTCTTTTGTATTATATTTATCAAGTGTCAACCCTACCAACAACAGTCCAACATCAATCAAACCATTCAAACCAGTCTTTTGTACTATATTTATCAAGTGTCAGCCCAACCAACAGCAGCCCAACACCAATCAACCAATCAAACCAGTCCTTTGTATTATATTTATCAAGTGCCAACCCAACCAACAACAGTCCAACATCAACCAAACCAATTAAACCAGTCTTTTTATTATATTTATCAAGTATCAACCCAACCAACAACAGTCCAGCATCAATCAAACCAACCAAACCAGTCTTTGTTGTTATTATATGTACCATGTGTCAACCCAACCAACACTGACCAGTCAAGCGTCTCCTTTGTTGTATTACCTCTTCCTATATTTGCATATTTATATTTAATACTTATAATCCTACCAACACCACCTTTGACTAACCAATACCTATATCCCTACACCGATCCATTTTCCTCCACTGTCTCCGTCTTGTCTCTCCAAATTTATACCCGCCTATACCTCTATATACTTTTATCCTCCTACCTCTACTGTCCAACCTATACCTTCCAACCTCTACCTTCCTCTATCATCCAACCCCTAATCGTCCAACCTCTATCGTCCAACCTCTATCGTTCAACCTCTACCGTCCAACCTCTACAGTCCAACCCTTATCATCCAACCTCTATCATTCAACCTCTATCATCCAACCTCTATCATCCAACCTCTATCATCCAACCTCTATCATCCAACCTCTATCATCCAACCTATACCGTCCAACCTCTAACCTAAAGAAAACCTCCTCCTAATCCACTATTTCTTCTGAACACCAAAAACCCACTAACTATATCCTATATATAATACTGTATTCCCAGGCATAACCTTATTTATACCCAAAATTATCTTTATTATAGAAGCTTATCTCAAGAAGCGTCTACATCAACCAGTCAAAGGAAGCTTATCTCAAGAAGCCTCTACATCAATCAAACCCCTCGTTTAACGCTTGAGCACCTGCTCGGCGTTCATCAGATAACAGAAGAAAAGCTTTAGACTTCAAAGGGTCGAGAACATCTCCCCTTTTGCCCGATGGGCCTTATTGATTTAGTAAAATAAAATTTGATTTTTTTTTTTTTTTTTTTTTTTTTTTTTTTACAGCAGGTCTTTTAGATTTTTTATTATTTCGATTATTTGTATTATTATTTGTATTATTATTATTATTATTATTTGTATTATTATTTGTATTATCTATATTTCTATTATTTGTATTATTAATATTTCCATTATTTGTAATATTATTATTATTTGTACTATTTCCATTATTTGAATTATTATTATTTGTATTATTTCGGTTATTTGTATTATTATTTATATTATTTGTATTATTTCGGTTATTTGTATTATTATTTCTGTTATTGGTATTATTATTATTTCTATTATTTCTGTTATTATTGTTATTATTATTATTATTATTATTATTATTATTATTATTATTATTATTATTATTATTATTATTATTATTATTATTATTATTTTTTGTATTATTATTCTTATTAGTTTTCGCATAAATTATATTAAAAAGGGTCTTTTTATTCAATACAAATTGATTTAAGTGGGTGTAATGCCCCTTATAAAAATCTATGTATTTTAAATCTTGGGCAGTTTCGCATTTGGGGCAAATAAAAAAGTTGGTGCCATAGAATCTATGACCATAGTAAAGCTTCATTACTTTATGGCATGCAGAGCTATGTCCGAATGAGGATTGACAATATCGTTGATATAGTTTGCCTAATAAATTTTTAAAAAATAATTAAATTACAATCTAAAATTTTTGAATATATATATATATCATTTCGATTGTATTTGTTCAAAAATAACATTAATTAATACATTTTATTAGACTAATATAATTTACATAAAATATCTATATATTTATTGTTATAAATCTATAACAGTTATTGATATTTATTTCATTTCTAATAAAAAAAACCGTAAAAATGAAATAAATATTAATAATTGTAAAATAATCTGAAATTGGTAATTGTAAACTAAAATGAATCATATGAATTATTATTAATATTATTAATATCATAGGTTGGTAGTCGCATGCTGAATGCTAACTATGTGAAAGATATAAATTATTATTAACATCATTATTATTATCATCATTATTATTATTATTATTATTATTATTATTATTATTATTATTATTATTATTATTATTATTATTATTATTATTATTATTATTATTATTATTATTATTATTATTATTATTATTATTATTATTATTATTATTATTATTATTATTATTATTATTATTATTAGTATTAGTATTTTTATTTGAGAAGAGATGTATATGCATGCTCACTGCAAACTACTTTTATTGGGATAATTATTATTATTATATGAGAAGAGATGTAGATGCATGCTCACTGCAAGCTACATTTATTTGGGGCCATTATTATTATTATTATTATTATTATTATTATTATTATTATTATTATTATTATTATTATTATTATTATTATTATTATTATTATTATTATTATTATTATTATTATTATTATTATTATTATTATTATTATTATTATTATTATTATGATTATTATTATTATTATTATTATTATTATTATTATTATTATTATTATTATTATTCTATGACAGATTTGTTACATGTATTAATTTGTTAAAATATTATTATCAATTTATGATTTATAAAGATTTAATTACTTATCAAATAAAGTTTTTGAATAATTAATCATTTAAATTAATACATTTAACGAAGTGTTTTAGTAAAAATTTGTTAAATATTATAAAAAATAAATTAAAAAATGCTAACATTTCCATTCCATATCGGAATCAGAATCATCTTCTAATTCATCCCGCATAGGGGCATCCCCAATATCAGTGGGGGCATCAGAATCATCAACTGCATTTGCAATAAATGTGGAGGCATCAGGTTCATTGACTACATTTCCAATATCAGTGGGGGCATCAGAATCATCAACTGCATTTGCAATAAATGTGGATGCATCAGAATCATTGACGACATTTCCAATATCTGTGGGGGCATCATCGACGATATTATTAATTACTCCTTCATTTGTAACTACATTTGTTTCATTATCTGAAGTTCCTTTTTAAATATATTTAATAAATAATATAAAACTTACCACTGTCATCACTAATAATGATTTCTTCATCATCGGTTATAATAATAATTTCATTATCTTCCATAAGATTAATTTCATCTAAATTTTAATAATTTAATAAATAAATAAATAATTTAATTTACCATCATCATCGTCACTAATAATAATTGGGGCATCGTCCATATTATTTTCTGTTTCGGTAACTTCGTACCATAAATTAGCTAAATGTGAATAAAATAATAATAAATAAAAGAAAAAAAAAATTTACCGTTTTCTCCGGCCAACATTGCTCTTAAAATATTATTTTGATTATTCATTTTGAAATTGTTGATAATTGTTTTGTTTGCAAATTTGTAAATAAATATTTTTTAAAAGTGACAAATTTGGAATTTGTGAATGTTTATAAAGAAAATGAAAATTTCCTGTCCCAGCCAATCAGAATTTAGACACACACATATATAAACTAAATATTTTACTCTCTTAACCAATCACATTGCGTCTACACATGCCTTCTTATTTTTCATGTGACTGTCTTTATTAGTCACGACTTTGTTAAGATGCACTGTGCATGCTCCAGGCATGTGATGTCTTTATGACAAAAATAATAATAATATTTTTCGAAATAATAATAAATTTAAATAAAATACTAATTTTTAATCAAATAATAATATTAATAATATTATTATTAATAATAATAACAATAATAATAATAACAATATTAATAATAATACTTATAATAATAATTATAATAATAATAATAATAATAATAATAATAATAATAATAATAATAATAATAATAATAATAATAATAATAATAAAAAGAAGAACAACAAAGGATACAATATACATTTAATAAACATCAAATTTTTTATACAACAACCAAGCTAAACAATGCTGACCACATGTTTGGGTCAATGGATTTTGAAACATAGTTTTATTATACATAATAGGTTTCCCCATTGTTTGAAGTTTTGATATCAATAAAGCCGGGTAATAAAAACCCATAGGATCGAATACGAATATATTACTAGGTTTCACGTATATAGCTATCCAATGTTCTCCACCAAGATGAGACGATTGAGTATTGACGATTATGGCTTGATTATTTCTCAAATATGGAATTTTATCGAGAGGAAAAACTCCTACAAATTCATTTCCCAATATCTGTTTTCCAATTCGATTAACCTGAACAGAACTACTTTAATAAATTAAATAGTATCAAAAAACTTACTCCATGACAACTTTCTATATTTCTATACACATTTATACCAACACTGTTCTATTTGCAGTAATTTGAACTTCATTTTCAAATACTTCATAGATTATTACATGAACTGGTTCAGTAATTGCTTTTGCAAACTTTATATCCAGTCGTAAATTTCCATTTTGGGGTAATTGACTCTGATTTAAATCAAAATCGGCGGCTAAAACAAATGTAAAAAATGGGTATTTGGTTTTAAATTCTTCTAGAGTTATTCCACAATTCAAATTTTTATCTAAATAACCCAGATTTCTAACAATACTCTGCATATATGTCGCACAGTAATTGTCATTCTCGAAATCTTGAATATATGTTTCTCTATAATCAGTATTTTTCGACAAAGTCAATGATGTAACACCAAAGTTTTTGAAAATTGAACTGGACGCAGTATATGATCCATTATATTGTGTTTCACTTTGAAATGTTATCAGAATAAAATTAGGCATTCTTCTATCACCAAATATTTGTTCTTTATAGAATGATGAAGCACCTTTAGCAATAGCGAATTGTACAATTTCCTTTGTTTTTAATGGATAAATTGCATGTTTTGAATTAAGACCTAATTGATGACCAGCTAATACTGACGGGTCTACTCGAACTCTTCTCACCAATAATTTTGCATCAACTAATTGACATATTGGTGCACCAATTGCACTAGTAAGAGATAATGCAGAATCAGACCTTTTCAGTCTAATATGTACATTAACTCCCGGTAGTAAATATTTCGGTTGATCCATAAAATCGAGTTGTAATGATGAGCACGTGGTGAAAACCTTTGAGCCTTTAACCCACTTTGTTCTTTCATCATCTGCTGCTGCATAACCCATAGGAGTAAGACATGTATTTTTAGTATCGGAATTGTAATTTAAAATAGTTTCTATTAAAGCTTTGTGAATGAATGTATTATTTCCACCCTCAATCTTTATATTATTAAATCCCAACACTGCATCTTTAAACAGAGTATGAAACAGGAAATTGTTCGGTATTACATCTGCATTGGCATCCAAAACTTTTCTATCTTTATCTACAACCTTGATCTGAACAGTCAATAAAGTATCGTTCAAATCTAAATATTCAGTTTGCGAACCATTAATATAAAACTCTATATCATTTCTACTATCGGTAATTGAATTCATAGGAAAAACTTCCTCAAACGCCCCAAATTCAATTACCGCTTGAGGCGATGGTCTATCAAATATACATAATTCAGATTTACCACAAATCATTTTGCAAATATAGTTCCATGTCCTTTCATTCGTTTGTTTATACGTGATATTCCATGTCTTTTACGTTTTGGAACAGGAGCTGGAGCTGGAGATTTTTCTTTTTGAAACATACCTGCAACCCCTGGTAAAACTTTACCTAATTCAGCTAAAGCATTTGTTTTTAGAGATGGTAATATTTTCTGTTCATTCATTATAACATCTTTTGCAGTTTTCATACCAAAACTACCAATACGTTTAAGAATAGGCAATGCAAATCTACCAATTGTTCTCAACCATCCCGATCCGTACTGTTTACCAATAAAATATGGTAATTCACCGCCAGATTGGCTACCACTATACATACTAATAATATCAGAATTTGCCATCTACTTTACGAAAATGTAATGTCAAATGAGTTTTTGAACCTTTTGGAAAGTTTATAAGTTTTCCACCATCATCACGAATATTTATTTCTATATTGTTTATACATGAACTTGCTATTGGTAAATACATGGGATTATCGATATTTATATTGACAACTTCATCATGTTCATATTTTCCAATCCATACCGATTTCAAAAGAGGAACACTGGAATCACCAACAATTATGGGTTCAATAATGTTAGTATATATGAACATTTGTTGATGATGTTCTAGTATTCTTGGTTTGCGTATACCAGTCGATTTTTCTCGATATTTTTGCTTATCTAATCCAAGTGAATTTGCCAAATTTTTATCAAATGTAACTTCGCAAATATCATCATTCAAAATGAAGGTAAACATCAAATCTTTCACAATTTCCAAATTTTTAAATATGTGTGAACAATTGAACTTTAAATATTTAAGTAATACATCAAGTTTATCAAAATATAATTCATCAGCAAAGGTGAATGATTCTTCAACTTCATCATTATACGACACAGATATTTTGATTTCTTCTTTCACTATACTGTTTGCTTCAAATAGCTTAAAACGTAATAAATACTCGGTCTCCGTAATAATATTTTTCAACTTATTGCAACCCATTCGTTTGGCATCTTCAATAGTTTCGAATGTTATTGTAAATGGTTTAAAATCATAACTGATATTTAATCCATCCTTGTAAAACATATAGCAATGCGAATCTAAAATTTGATTCGGAATGTGATATGTTTTATCATAATTACTGATAACAAAGATACCGCTACATGTTTTCACAATATTCCTTTTGAAATCAATCTTACATTGACTATAAAATGGGAATGTATTGTACACGAATGTAAAATCTTGCAGTGCAACTTCCCAGTCACCATTTAAAGAAATCGGATTCTGGAGATTGACCATGAATTTACTGGCTTGATTGTCTGGATGAATTAATGGGCAACTATTGCTCGGCAAAATAGTATAAAAATTCACTTTACTAGATCTTTTGCTGATATCCATGACGGGTTTTGATAACCATGCCATTTGACATAGTATTGTTTATCCTTGCCTACTTTTTTAGTTTTCAATATTTTTTGAATTCTAAATACTTTTGGGGGAGGAATGACTTGTAATTCCTGCTCATAAAATTTCCCCTGTACAATATTATTATCATTAGTCTTTGATGACATACATTACAGGATTCTGTTTAGTATTTATTTTTGAAATTACAAAGACTTCATCACTCCAATTTGTATCAAAATTTTTAATAAATGGTGATGCACTAATTTTACTAATTCTAACATGGTCACAAACTTTATATTTAGGTTTTGCAATTTTTACAGATTTTTTAGAAGTCAATGATGTTTTTGATGTAATATCAACCGGTCTCAATCCATTCAGTCCTCGGTGTGATGAATGATTATAACTTGTTATTATTTTCGGTAATACATTTACCCATTTTTTATTACCTTGATGCACGAACAATTTCTTTAATCTATCTCTCAATGTTCCATTAAATCTTTCAACATGGGCAGCTTTGTATTGAGAATGTACCGAGTAGTGATTTATTTTCAGTTTATCGAGAATTTGCTTAACTTTGCTATTATAGAATTCTTTACCTAAAATAATAATAATAATAATAATAATAATAATAATAATAATAATAATAATAATAATAATAATAATAATAATAATAATAATAATAATAATAATAATAATAATAATAATAATAATAATAATAATAATAATAATAATAATAATAATAATAATAATAATAATACCTAAATCTGTTTGCAAGTTATTAGGATGTCCATCTTTAAATAAAATATTAATTGCCTTGGACATTTCTTCTGCAGATTTTGCCTTGACTGGTATTGCTCGTGCAAACCTGCTGTATACATTAATACATGTTAAAATATATTTATTCCCATTGTTAATTTTCGAATAAGGTATCATCTCCATCAAATCCATTTGCCATAAATCATCAATACCAAATGTTTTATACGCTCTTGTTGGAAATCTTTTCCGTATTGGTTTGTTCAAACTGTACGCAAGCTGATCTGATAACCACTTCTGGGTTTCTTTTTTCGAATTCGGAACTCTTTTCTTTAATTTTGCCACTCCACCGAAACCGGCTTCGTCTTCTGGGTTCGTCCAAATCTTCTCCATTACAACAAGAAGATTTAAAATTAAATTTAATGTCGGGCAATGAAGGATTAGCACCCATTGTTTATGATTGATTTCCTACAACTCCACCTAATAATGATAATGCCAGAGGTATCAATGCACCAATAAATCCACCTTGTTGTTTATATATAATTTTCCGCATTTGCTTACGATTTTTATTATTTACTAATGATAACAAAGGTTTCCTATGTTTGCTCAATAAATGCTTTTTTGATTTACTGATTTTAATTTTGCCTTTGACTACTTTAAGTATAATATTGAGTAAATCATCGACAACAAAATTTGGGAATGATTGCAATATATTCATTCTTTTCATACTCGGGCCTTTAACAATGCATTAAAAATGGAAAACTACGATGATTTTTAACTACTTTTTTACCGGTTTTACGGGTTTTACGGGTTTGACGTTTAGGTTTAGAATTTTTCGAAATAAGATTCATTGCAGAGAAATTTTCAGTTACAAGTTTTTTAGATGGTGTATAACTAGTTGTTGGTGGAACTTTTGGAACTTTAATACTCTTTCTAATACTTTTTCTTAATTTCCTAATATTTTTCACCCTTGCTTTTAGAAACATTATTATTCATAGAGGTTTTCAACTTTGTTTATAAACCATGGCACCTTTTGGGTTGAAAATATCTGTTTTTACTCGTAAATCATCGGGACTTTGTTGTGTGAAATCAAGAAATATATATCCATGAGGTATTTTTGTAGCATCTTGAAATGCACTGATAAGAAAATTACGATTGTTAGGGTATGCTTGACGTGCAAGAAAATCAATCACTGTTGCATCTCTAGGATTCTTGAAAATAACTAAATATTGTACATTTAAATTACGTGTTCGATGTGCACCACCTTGATGAAATAGATTTTGTGTTATGAAAATAACTGTTACACCAACATGTCTGCTGATTTTTGTGAATAAATTATTAAAATCCTTTTCTTTATTGGCTTCCTGGTATAAATCATCAATGATTATAACATCACCTTTTTGTAATCGACTTGACCAGTTTTTATCAAATCCCTTTACTATTTTCATGTTTTTTAATTTACAGAAACTTGATTGAGTTAATCCATGTTCTTCATCAGCACCCCTATGCCAATAAATCCTGTTGAATTTTGATTTGAATAAATTTGATTTTAGTAATTTACAAACAAATAATGTTTTTCCACTACCACTCGGACCAACGATTTGGTATACTGCATCATTTCTTAATTCCATTTCAAAAATTTTATAAATGTGTATTTGTTTATATTCGATGATTTAATGAACTCGTGCTCAATTTGTATATAAAGACTAATTTTCATAAATGAATTAATAATGTTAGCAAATATAAATTATCGAGGAAATTTTGATGTATCGAATATGAGGTTCCCACCAGGGAAACCCCAGCAAATTATCGATAGAAGCGGGAAATATCCGATAATATTTTTCAAGACTGGTAAATGCAGAATCATGGGATGTAAGAAACCTTTGGATATTAATAAATTACAATATCGAATAAATAATATTATAATTCAATCAATTACAGTTACTATGGATATGGGACATAGTATCAATCTATATAACATGTCGAAAAAATGTGATTGTATGTTTGAACCGGAATTGTTTCCGGCACTAAGACTATTAAAATATAACCCTATATGTGTCAACGTGTTTGCTAGTGGAAAGGTTGTCATGTTGGGGTTGAGAAATTTGGAGTATAGAGAATTTGTTGACAATGTTCGAAATGAGATAATTTCATTGGTCGATTTCTAATTGGTTAATTTCTAATTGGTTATTGATTGATTTAAACAAACGGTTTTTTGTTTAGGATTCATTTATTCAACAAAATGTACGAAATTCCAAGCGCCGCAAATCTAATGAAAGATATTGACGACTACGGTAAATTTTATATTTATTATTTTCATTTTTATATTTGTTATTTTAGAAAAATATTTAGAAGTGATGTTGAATCGGATAAAATATTATTACCCGCAAATTGCAGAAATTATCAAGGATCGCGAACCTGAGATCATTCCAGATCTGATATTCTATGCGACTCAAATTCGAATCATGGAGGTATTCCATCAATTCCTATGGGATCTGAAGATCAATAGGACAATGAAACAAATGGAGACGGAATACCAATGCATCATCGGATGCTCATGTTGTGCCGATCGATATCGGCGATATGTTGAATGGGAGTTAGTGAAAACTCTGAGAAGGTTTCACTACTCCCGGATTGTAGATATAGGATATTAATAAATGTATTTTTTCTTTCTATCGTGTTTTTATATTTGAAATAGTAATAATATAAATAGTAATAGTAATAATATAAATAGTAATAATAATAACAATAATAATAATAATAATAATAATAATAATAATCGTAATAATATAAATAATAATAATAATATAAATAGTAATAATAATATGACACATAAATAATAATAAAACATTAATAATAATATGTCACATCAATAATATGAACATAAATGCAGCATTAATGCAAATAACATGCAAATTTAAACAAAGACATGCTATAATCTGATTGGTTGATAGGCATGAGTCAAAGGTATAAATACCCTGTAACATTTCAATTTAATCATTATTCACTATGACCAAGAAAATTTCATGCACCGAAAAACCAAAAGAAATGGTACAACCAGTTCAAATGTTCCACAACTACAAAATGTATTTTTTGAAAGAAGAAATCAATATGAAATTGGTTGCACCAGTCAAGCTAATTCCAACTAAATTTCAATTCTTAACCGGCACGCTTTCAATGATTGATGTTAAAACTATTGATGATGTTTTTAAACGGTTAGATTCGAATCTATCATGTAATCAACATGCATGGTTCAACAATAGATATGCAAGATTTTATGATGCTTTTGATGAAATCAGTTTCAAAGAAAATGAAAATTGGTATATAACAATTGCAATCCAGGGATATAAAGTTGATAATAATGATGTATATTCTCCTATTTGGAAAATTATGTCTGCTAGACTTTCACAAATATTTTAATGTTATATTTAATAAATGTATTAGTCATATTTGTTTTTCTCTTTATTAATTGCAACATAAATGCAAATCACATGCAAATTTAACAAAGAAAATCTATAAACAAACTTAAAATATAGCTTTAAAGTGATGAAAATGACTGCAGAAAAAGGTTAACATGATTAATTAATTACCGAATTATTTATTATTTAGAATTTTTAATCAACTTTTTGTTGGAAAAGTTAGCAGAAATAGCTGGTGTGAAAATTGAGGACATATTATCTATTACAAATGCATTAAATATCGGCTGGGTAGTTGAGAGTCAAGATTCAGGATTTGATGATCAGGAGGAAACTCAAGAAACCGATACTCAAGAAATTGATGACGAAATCTATGAACCTATAGATGAACCTATAGAGGAACCTAAAGATAATATTACGAATGATTGTATTGATCATGTCGTTGAAAATATAATGAAATGTGGAGATGACGACTGCGAATGTGTTAATAAATTTTAGTTAATTATTGTTTGTAAATTTATTTAAAATAACTATATTAATTTTTATTTAAAAATCAAAATAACTAGATTAATTTTTTATTTATAAATCTATTTAAAAAACAAAATAACTACATTAATTTTTATTTAAAAATCGAGATATAACATACAAAATAGCAACACCTGTTGCAAGTTTTATATAGTTTTTAAACTTCATTCTGTGGTCGTCGATTTCTTTTGCATTTCGGGCAAGTTGGTTCAATACACCCCATCCGCCATTGGCTTCTATCCATGGTGTAAACTTGGACTTGATTATCTAGAAAATAAATATTAATAAAATATAGATTATAAAAGTATTACTTCTTGAGACCACAGATAATAATTTTCCGAGTCCCATAAACTTTTTTCGATTATTATCTTCATATAAGCGAACCCTACTAGTATTCGGGTCCACTTCATCTCATCGTCACATAGGCAGTTAAAAATCCTATGAAAATATAATTTTTTCGTTTCGAGGCAATCGGAATTGAGCACATCCTCATAATCGATATGATTTCCTTCGATAATCTTTTCGGTCCGGTCCACCAGGAAACTCAGGCTTTCCACAGTCTTCTTGTTGATAACTTCGCTTAAAAAGTTTTCCATAAAATGAGACATTTCTACAATAATTTAAAATATGATGTTTTATTTATACTAATACCGTATGATTCTGATTGATTGATAAACTATAAATGTAAAAGAAAGGTTTTGATTTGATACACCATGAAAACCATATTGCTAATTATTATAACGAGTGTGTGCTCACACAATACAACAATAACAGTGGAGTCTTTTAATAAATCAATATGTGTTTGTCCGAATACAGCCAAGTTGATGGATATTTTATATATTCTCGACAAACCAAAATGGTCAAAGCACCCAGGAAAAAGAATATCTCAAAGATTGAAGAATTTAGAAAACAGCTATGAACTATCATTTGTAAATATACAAAATATAAAAATTAAATTGATTGATCATATTGAAGTTTTCAATAACTCTATTGTTGAAAATAAAAAGAATATGACAATTATTGATAAGAAGCATGATTATTTGTTAAAAAAAGATTGAATTATTATTAATTGCGAGTTGTTGAGCGTGAGCAGTACCCTTGTGAGCATTACCCATAGGGGGACAAAATATTTTGTCGGATAGATTAGGAGTATATATATATATTAATACTAATAATAATAATAATAATAATAATAATAATAATAATAATAATAGTAATAATAATAATAATAATAATAATAATAATATAATAATAATAATAATAATAATAATAATAATAATAATAATAATAATAATAATAATAATAATAATAATAATAATAATAATAATAATAATAATAATAATAATAATAATAATAATAATAATAATAATAATAGTAATAATAATACCCTTGTGAGATGTTGAGTGTAACCAATACCATTGAACTCTTTGAAGGTTATTGAACCTCCATAGACCTTCGATGGTCTCAAATACTCACCATTCAAATACCTTTTGAATGAGCTATTAAATAATAAAAACCATTGGCGGGAACTCTGAGAATTTAAATTTTAAAAAATTTAGCATGAGTCATCGGATGAGTCATGGTCTTTGTTTCAATGACCTTGATGAGTCATCGGATGAGTCATATGACCTTGAATGAGTCATCGGATGAGTCATGTGACCTTGAACGAGTCATCGGATGAGTCATATGACCTTGAATGAGTCACCGGATGAGTCATATAACCTTGAATGAGTCATTGGATGAGTCATATGACCTTGAATGAGTCATCGGATGAGTCATATAACCTTGAATGAGTCATTGGATGAGTCATATGACCTTGAATGAGTCATCGGATGAGTCATATGACCTTGAATGAGTCATCGGATGAGTCATATGACCTTGAATGAGTCACCGGATGAGGCATATGACCTTGAATGAGTCATCGGATGAGTCATATGACCTTGAGTGAGTCATCGGATGAGTCATGGTCTTTGTTTCAATGACGTTGATGAGTCATATGTCTTTGTTTAAAATTTGACCTTGAAAAAAAATTTTAAATGGCGCGGGGTGGGGGTAGGGGGTATGTCTTTGTCCCAGAGGGCCGCTGGTTTAGTGGGCCGCTATCCCTCTACTAAAGTAAATTATGATCTTAAATAAGTAAATTAAGGTCTACACTTTTAAATTAAACTAAATTAAGGTAAAGTAAATTAGTGCTAATCATTTTTCAAAGATGGTATCATATGCTCTCATTCTTTTGTTTATATGTTTCTTCATAGTTTTTCGTCGTTTTAGTGTTCCATCTTTTTGCTCATTTTCATTTTTAAATACATCGGATACTTTATTAATTACTTCAGGTAAATGTTGCATCGCAGTAGGTAATGAATCTTTTATTTCAGAAATTGATTGCATCATCAACAATAATTGGTTCAATGATATTCGTATAGATCATCATTTGTTGATTACGTTGCATTATTTCAGGTTCTTTACACTCAATAATAAGTTTGTCGGTATATGCTTCTTCTGATAATCCTAAACTATTAGCCAAAAATTTACTAAATTGAACTTTACTGACATCATCATATATTATAATTTTAACAATTTTTCCTTTTTGAATTTCAACAGATTTAAATGGACGAGGATAAAAGTTTGATAATTGATCATTTATTTGTGAAAGATCTGTAATGATATTTTCTTCAAATGTATCAGTATACTCGATATCATAATAATACTGTATAGTTAATCGAATTGTATCAAAATTTATTTTCAGATTATTCGGAGGAATAGTTATTTGATTCAAGTTTTCTTTAAAATTTACTTCTTTTTCTGAAAATCCTAATTTTTGAGCTTCTATAATACTATCAAATTCTACTTTAAAAGGAAAGTATTTACAATTAATATTCAAAATATTTCCATCAATATATATTAAATAAAATGGATTGTATACTAATTTAATTTTTTTCTTGGTTAAAGTAAAAGTATTCATAACTTGTTTATACATTTTGAATTATTGTAAAAAGGAAAATTATTATACACAAAGGTAAAATCCATGAGAGCCACTTTCCATTCACCATCCAAGTAAATAGGATTTTTAAATTCGTCATTAAATTTACTAGCTTCATTATTTGGATGAGTATGCGGACAACTATTAGATGATAAATTTACATAAAAATCTTTTTTAATCATTTATATTCCTAAAATGTAATGTCAAGTCTGTTTTCGTATCTTTACTAAATTTTATTAATTTTCCACTATCATCACGTATATTGATTTCAATGTTAATTGGAGAAGAAATAGAAATTGTTAGGTACGTTGGATTCTTCATTTCTAATTGCACAATTTCTCCTTGTTCATATTTTTTTATTCAAACAGATTTCAATAACGGAAGTTTTACATCTCCAAAGGTCAATTTTGAAATTTTAGTTCCAACAATTTCTTTATCTGCAAATGTTTGGTTCTTTAATCCCAATGTTTTTGTATTTCAGTTAAAGTATTGATATAATTCTTCGATATAATGAAATAATGATTAAATTTAGTTTTTTATCTCTGTAAATTTAGGTAATTTAATTCGAAAATGATCACTTTCACTAATAACAGATACAAATTTTAATTCAAATTTATTAGCATGTTCAATATCTGGAAACGCAATTTTAAATGAAACATGTGGACAAACATGTGGACTAAATTCTCATATCTTTCAATGAACATGTCAACTTCTGGAGTATTTGTTGGTTTTATTACTTCAAAAGTTCGATTTGAATTATTTATTCTCAAATATTTAAATTCTTCAGCACTCTTTACTTTTTCGTATTGTATCAATGAATTACTATAATAAGGAAAAGTATTATACATAAAGGTAAAGTCGATTAGAGCCACTCCCCATTCATCATCCAAGTAAATAGGATTTTGAAATTCAAAGCTGTTCATGTAGAACGATTTAATCGAACTTTAAGAGAAAGATTGAAAAAATATTTTGTATATCAAGGTAATAAAACTTGGATAAATGTTTTGCCGAAAATTATTTCAATCATTCACCGCATAGTGGATTTTACTAGGTGATTTTGCAAGGTTGGTGATCATGTAAGAATTAGTAAAATCAATTCTTCACCATTCATCAAAAACTTTGATAATAATTGGATTGATGAAGTATATCAAGTTTTGAAAGTCGATACAAAACAGAATCCTGTCATGTATGTGATAGTTGATTATGAAAACAATTCAATCACTGGTAAATTCTACGAACAAGAATTCCAAGTTATTCCTGCTCCTACAATATTCAGAATTTAAAAGATTTTAAAGATCAAAAAAGAGTGGAAATATAAAAATACTATGTTAAATGGCATGGTTATGAAACTCCAATTTGGATATCTGAAAATCAGTTGATTAATAAATATTATGAAAGATTTTTATATAATTTTACCTAGTAATAGTTGTCCTCTTATTTTCCCTGATAATGAAGCTAGTAAATTTAATAATTTAGAAACAAAGGTTGATAGTTTAAAAGTAGTTTTGAAAAACGATTTTTAAATTTTGAAAAGGGATAATGAAAAATTAAAAAAACGTATTAAAGAATTGAAAAGGGATATTGATAATAATGAGAAACAAAGAAATCAAGAATTGTATGCTTTAAATAGAAAAACGGACAAACAACAAAAATTTCTAGCTTTAGAGTCTCATTCAAAACATGATGATCCTACACATGTAATTAGAAAGAGATCTGCTGAATAAGAGGAGAATCGTGGATTATTATTGAAATCATATAAACATCCAACAAATTTGGGATCAATAAATATAAATAGTGGTGAAAGGTTTTGTTTTATAGTTGTAAAATTATTGATTCAAATTTCATTTTATTTGCTGATGATAATGAAACAATGAGTTCGTTTGTAAAACATGATGTAAAAAATAAAGAATCAACTAATTCTAAAAAGGATGATGTTATGATAGGTGGTTATAGTTCTACAGGTATCATGTGGATTAATGGGGAAACTATGATGGTTTTTTTTCAGAGTAAAAGTAAGAAAATTGTTTTCGATACCCCTCTGGTGTATTATTTAGATTTAATATGTTATGAGAAAAAGATTAATGTTGGAGATGTACAAAAAGCATTATTCAATTTATATGGAGATGGTGTTGTAAAATGTTATGGTTCGATTTCTTATTCATTGCCCAAAAATAAAATGATGATGTTTATATTATAGCACTAAAATATCTTGATGGAATTTTTTGAATAAAAATACCTAAAAATGGAAGTTGTAGAAGAAACTATATTTCCTAATTTAAGAGAGATTTATGAGAGATATTTTAAATTTATTTTTTAAAACTTTCTCATTAAGTAATTCGATTCAAACTTTGCTATTTCAAATTATTAAAACTTTACAAATTATTTATTTATTAATTTTTTTATTTTGGTTATTAAGTTTTAATAATTTAATAATTTTTATCAAAATGTAAATTTGATAAAATTATTAAATTATTAAAATTATCTTTTTTATATATGAAGTTTATTTTAAATTTCTTTTTTCATTTGATTACCTTAATAATTTAAATAAATTACTTTTATAGTTAAGATTTTGTTAAATATTAACCAAATTTAGAAATTCTATTAACACATTAAATATCGCTTCAATTTTCTAAGGAGGCAACGTACAACAAACCTTTCTTCTTATTTACATGGCATTTTTATGTAATTCTATAAAGTTAATTGGCCCAGTGGTCAAAATTTTTTATAATAATGCGACAATCAACGTGTTAATATTTCGTTTAAAGTTAAATAAAGCCCCATTTAACTTATTTATGGATTAAACTTTTAATTTTGAATGAAAATTCAATTGCAACATGCCAATGTATCTTATTGATAATTTCAAAATATGTTTTAGGAAACGTGAAAGATATATAAATATATATTTGATTGCAATTCGTCCATCTTTATTGAATTGATATTGAAATTATTTACTTTCCCTGACAAAGGAAAATGGAACGTCAAATTTTAACTTTTATAAGACAATTTGAAATATATTTTTATAAATGTTTTCAATTTAATTTCTTGCACTTCATAAATAAATTTTTAATCTTCCAATAAAATTATTAATTTGAATAAATTTCGATTTTTTACTTTTTTGTTCCTTATAGAGGCTTCCAATTATTTTCCAAGCTTTGACAGCTTTACTATTTTGGTAATTGTTTTATTCTACTATATGTAGTGATGTAAAGGAACTTACTAAAATTGCTAGTTTGAATAATTCGATAATGTTTTATCTGATCTTTAATCTTTAACTAACGATTATAATAATTTCATTAAAGGAATCTTAGTCGGATTATTATTATGTTATAATTAGGGATGGGTGTTAATAATTATTTTTTTATTAATAATTTATTAATAATTATTAATAAGAAATCCAATTTACGTATTATTCAATTCTATGCAATTTTAATCCTTACATACATAGGAGATTTAATAAATAGGAGTGATCCTTATCTATGTTTTGCAACAACCCAAAACATCACAAACAGACATCATTTTTCTGAACAAATGAATAACTATTTTCAAATCATGTATATCTAGAATAAGTTTACAGTATTTAACGGGATTTTTTCTCTTTTTAGACACAACTAAAGTTTAAAATAAATCTTGCATAGAAACTGGTATTGGAATTATTGATGAATCTAAAGCAATATCTGTAGTGGTATTTTGAGGTAACAACAAGGAATTATTAGGACAAAATGCATTTTTTTCGGGTTGACTTGTTGATGTTTCTTTCAAGTATATCGAGTCGAACACATTGCGAGGTAAATACGACGTTGATGATGTAGGTAGACGGTAGTGCTTCTTTTGTTAATACCGTTTGTAACTTTTTACGCGGTTTATCTTTCATTGTAAGGAAATAAATATTTTGTTATTAAGAATTATTAATAATTATTGATAATTCCGATCCCTAGTTATAATATAGAATGGTCTTAGAACGGTTTTAATTTTTTAATAATCTCCTACCAAAGAAGTTATATTATTATTTCTCTCTCAAACAGGCAGTTCCGAAAATTCGTGAATATCAAAAAAACATCGATATCTTTACTGATTCATAGACAAATTTTTTAATAAATACAATGTCAATTTAAAAGAAATCAGTGGTTAAAATAGAAAAATGTTCTTGTAATATAATAATAATATATTTAGCTTTATTTATTTTTATAAAATTTTGTCAGGTTTCTAATAGTTTTTGGCAGGAATAAACATTCAATCTGCTTCTTCGTGTTCTATTATATTAAATTACAACATCTAACGATATTGAAATTTATTTGAACAACAGCATAGTGCGCTTCCAATTTTGACCACAGATCACAATTATAAGTTTCACAATTTCATAGATTTTGATAAGTTGTCAGTAGGTGGTAGTGTCCCATCCAAACCATGTGATATCCACATCAACCCTTCCCGCCTGGAAAATATGTAGGTCATGAAAATATATGGTGTTTATATTTAAAAATGCTTAGTTTCCATGGAAATAAGCTCCAAAGTCTCTAAATGAAAGTGTAGGTCACGCCAAAACATAACAACTTCTATATATTATGATAACCACATTAGTCTTATATTATAGAATTAAAATCGTATATAGTATAATCGTGTAAAAATCGAATACAAAACTCGTAGACAGTGAATAGTATCAGCATCAAATGCCATAATATAAAACAACTTTCATATATTATCAAACATAGATGATGTTATATTATAGCAATAAAATCATATTCTTCAACATATGGTGGTGTAATGAACAAAGGCTTTATTAAAGTATTTCGAAAATTTTGAAAAAATATGTAGGTAAACTCAAAGTACTTTAATACGAAGGTCACAGCACTTTAGAAAGAAATTTTGTATATAAAAATAATTGGAAAATCACTTAGAAAAAATCAAAAATACGTTTAACTTGAAAAAAATCACACGTATAGGATACTATATATCACAACTCAAAATATCCCCAAAATAAATTTCTCAATTCAAAATTTTCCCAAATTCTAAAAGTCCCAAAAACAAAATATTCCGAGCTCAAATATTTTAAATCTAAATTCACGCTCCGAACTGTAATTTTTTAAATCAACATTTCACCACAAAACATGTGAATGTACATTTATTCAACGAAAAATTAAAATCATCAGCACACCCGCCTGCTTGAATACCAAAATATTTTGGAAATGAGTATTAATAAATCAAAATCACATTAATTAATCAATTTAACATGGAATTTTTCCCTAATTAGTAGTTAATGAAAAATAATATTAATAATTCTGAGTTAATGTTAAAAACAGACTAATGTAATATCCAAAAGTTGGTATCTAATTAATTGCGTATTCCGACAATCCGCTAGCACGACAATTCGGCAAACGACAATCCGCCAAATGACAATCTGCCAATACGACAATCCGCCAAAACTAAAAAATTGGCCAACGCTGACATTTATAAAAAAATATTTGTAGGTCATCATATTAAAATTAATTCACATGTACTTGTACAACAAATTTGCCTAAATAATCATTCAAATAAAAGCATTAAAATCAAATACCAGTACCTTTATGATCAGTATCATTGCGACATGTTGATTGTGAGTAGTACTCTTGTGAGCAAAACCCATAGGGGGTCAAAACATCTTGTCGGATAAACTCAGAGTATATATAATAAAACGAATTAACTCATTCAAATTTATCATTGAATCAGTCAAATTATCACAAATTTTGATAAAATATCTTGTTTACTTCTCAGCCAGTTAAATTGTTTAAATATTTAATTAAAATTTTATATTAAACAATTACTAGTTGATTCTTATCTTTCAACGGAGAATTTATTATTAAAATTTTAAAAATATAATAAATTTAAAATGTATGTATGTTAAAACAAAAATTTATCGACTTTTTGGCAGATTGTCGCTTTGAACTATTTGGCGAATTGTCGTTTGGCGGATTGTCGCCAGCCTATTAATGATTTGGCGGATTGTCGTACAACCAATTAATTTGTAGAGCACACGCTATAGAAGTGCCAGGTGAAATAATTATGTCTTTTAAGGGTCTAGTAAAGTTAAAAATTACGTTTCCCAACGTCAATATGACAATTATATAACCCCATGTTGGTATATTAATAAAAAAACTCAATTATAATGAATTTAAATAAATAATTTATTTTCATATATATTAAACTATATTAACATGAATGCTTTTGTTAAAAGTTTTACATTATCGGAAATTTTGAAAGATTTCTTCTAGCGATTTTTAGAATTCGAGACTAACTTCTGACAGTTTACTTATGTAATTAATGGAATCTGCAAATAAATATATCTCTCATAAATAATTACTAACATTTCTTTTTTTTTCAAATGCAATATAACAGACAAGATAATTATACAAATGTACGATTTCTTATTCTAAACGAAAATAATATCTTGTTTAATATGCTATGCAAAGCTTCGAAAGTATTTCTAATTTACATAAAAATTGCTGCATCTAAATAGCACAAGAAATAAATGGCAAAAAATTGATCATTTACGAATAAGAGTTCTTTGTATTTACTTAAATCTCTACAAGAATTATGAATTAAAATAATGTAAATTAAATATTCAACAGTTATAAATTTAATTTTTTCCCATTGCAAAATAACTTGAGCTTGACAAACATATTTTCTGATATTAAACTAAAAATACAAAACAAACATTACATTTATCGGTTTTGCTGGAACTTTTAGTGTTTAAAACACCCATGGCCGATTAAAAATAATTAACGATTGTTGGCTTCTTCAGAATTAATTATTTTCTTACTTGATATAAATAAGATTTGAATTCCTAATTTTTATTTGCTATTACATATTTAAACAATGTTTAAATACTTTGATTATTTATTAAAAAGAGAGTTTCAAGACTATAAATCAACAAACATCGATATATTACTAATTTATAGTCTTCAAACTCTCTTTTTAATAAATTCAATGGAAAAAATAATCAGTGGTGAAATTGAAAGTTCTTATAATAATACTTTGATTATTATAAATATTAATAATATTTATTTTAATTTTTAATAGTGGAGTGGCTAGTTAGTTTCTTCATGATGGGCTGCTTTGAGTTTGTCTACCGATACTCGTAAAATGCTCGCCGGTAATTGCATTTCAAATGTTTTAAAATCTGAACATCGGCTGATTGTTTTGTATGGTCTGTCATATACTGACTTGGGAGTTTGGCAAGAATGGTTTCCAGTTTTGATTTCTGTTCCTTCTGATTATGATGTCGCCAGATAAACGTTCATTAGTTCCAAAAACAGTTTGATTTGGTGACAAATTGGTTTCTTCAGAGATGACATTGTGAAGTCCAAGCAGAATTGATGGAAGTTCATTTGCACAAATTCTGGTGACGTCATCTGAATGTTCTCTCATGACTGCTTTACCATTGCAATGAGGATGATATGACGTTATGTATATTGAATTTTTGACGAATTTCTGAGTTTAACCGAGATAAACTGCTTGCCGTAATTATTGATAAGTTATAGAGTAATAACTCACAGTATACTGGTAATGATAAATGCCTTATATGTATGGAGGTGATGGAATAAAAACAAGGACTTTCATTAGATCTAACAACTGGAAATCTTACAAATAGCAGAACAAATGAAATTATACACAAAACTGGAGAAGTATTTCTGAATAATATTTTAGATGTACCAGCACATTTTGAAATGATATTCTATGCAAATGTAGCAGGTGTGTCGGACGATTAATATATATTCGAACCGTGTCAAGCATTAATAGAAAAATATAATATGCCAATGTGCGAAGAAATTCTAAAAGTGCAAGATCAACTAATTCCGGTGAAATTAGTAAATTGTGACAATAAACCAGTTCGACTGAAACGAAAAATGAAATTGGGAAAATTATCCAATATATTATTAGAGGAAGCACGGAAATTATCAAGAAATATTTAGATTTTTAAAGAACCACAAGTCAATAGTGCATACTTAGTAGAAATGCAAAGACTGATTTACCGGGAAATTTAAGGATCAATTAATTTCACCGGCAGTGAGACATATTTCAAATGGAATTCATTTCAGTGATTATCAATCATAAATTAGATAATATATGGAAGATCTGATCGGGTGCATGCAAACAATATACACCCACGACATATGTTTGCAGTGAATAAAAATTTCTATAATCTAAAAAATCAAGTCATATCATTGAAACATACAAATTCACCTGTGTGTTAAAACCCAATTCCGAAATTTAGTAACTTCTATAATCTAAAAAAAATTAATAAATTTATAGTATAGGAAAACACGAACCTACCTGTGTGTAAAAATTTAATGTTCCGAAATTTAATAACTTTATTATAGGATGAGAAAGTGGCAGAAAAATAATTGAACATGCCAACACAAAACACATAATGGAAAATGCATGAAAATTTATTATAGCGTTTTTTGTTCCGAAATTAATAACTATTAACATATTCTTAACATATAATTATTAAAAAATTATTAAAAAATTATAGAGGAAAAAACTTTTAATTTAGAATCGGACAGTTCTATCTTTAGCTTCAGAAAAAAGACGAAAATACATCGTAAAATTTAATTATAAAATAATTTAGAATATAACCTTTCTTCTGACAATGTGAGATTTATTCATTAAATTACAAAATATTAAAATATTTTACAGTATAACAGTAATAAATTAATATTTTCATAGATATACAGAAAATGACCAAATTCGGCTAAATAATGCCCTTGAGAATGGGGAAAATTACAAAGAATTCATGTTCGCCACTTCTTTCTTAATTGTATTAAAAAATAAATGTCATCAGTGATTACTTTATTTTTTTACAGTTAAAAATATATCTGACATTATATCGAAATAATTCCGATTAATTTCATAAAATTCCAAAAAAACACCTGAAATTTAATTATCAATATTTTATATTATAAATGCTGACTAAAAGTAATATTTAAGAACTTGAATAATGATCTCATAAATATATACTTAAAATAAATCACCATACCTGAAAACCATTTTTAGAAATTGAATAAATGAAGTTATAAACTTCATTTTCACGTAAATGGTGAGTCATCTCAACTGGTGTGCGCACCAACGTGTATTATAGAGGTTATTAAATTTCAGAATTAGGTGCATAAAAATAGGAAGTGGTCGAAAAAGCAAATTTAATACACAAGTAAAACACATTATAAAAAATGCATGTCAACTTTTGATACGTAGAAATATGCTAATTTTCTATTGAACGGGCTGAGGAAGGCGGGTCGATCATTTTTCTTACTCTGATTTTGTTCTATGAGTGTGTGTATGTTTTGATACATATAAACAAATTCGAATTCTTTTAATTCAATTTCTTCTTGATTTAATTTTCATCATTTTTAATGGCGATTTTTATTATTTATTTTATTTCCTAATTTTTATTTTTTATTAATTTTTAAATTTTATTAAATTTCTTGAATATTCTACTGATTTTTTATTATTTTTCGTATAATTTCAATTTTTTTTATTTTTCTAAATTAATTTTATGTGATTTTTTATATAAAAATTTCTTATTAATTCTCATTTTCGGCGAATTTTCGAATTTGTATTAATTTTGTTATTTATTTATGTTATATTTATATTTATTTTATGATATACTTCTTGCTTTTGTCATTTATTTTAATTATTTTTTCTGTTTCTCAATTTTAGTGTAATGTTTGTTCTTTTTTTCGGTATTTAATTGGTAATTTTTACGTGTTTAGATTTTGAATAAACTTAAATCTATGTTTACGTGTTATTTTTTGCGTATTTTGATAAAAGAAATTTATTTACTTTGGGCCAAAATCAGATTTTGCTTAATATGTGCTATTCAAATGTTATCTATGTATTATTATGGGAAAGTATTGCATGTTAAGTTTGAATATTTTTTGAATATAATTTGAATACAATTTTTAGTTTTTCTGATAAATACCATTATAAATAATAAAAATATTCAAATTTAATTTCAGAAAATTGTATAAATGATCAAGATACTTAAAATGGTTAAACAGTTTTACATTTAACTTATAGTAACTTACAATCAAAATTATCCTTCAAAGTTAAAAAGGAGACAAAGTGTATCAGTATACAACATGCATACTCAGCATTAAGATTACTTAAATAAAAATATATGAAAACACCAACAATGATAATAGAGGGATAATAGACCCAAAAATAAAATAACAGAATTAAAAATAAAAAAAATACTAGCAAGAAGTATCAAACGAAAACTTACTCAAATATAACCGAAAGACATAAAACAACAAAAACAAATTCGATTAAATATTTTATAGCAATTGATAGTTCTTATAACTTCCTAACTTTAATGAAGATTCTTACCACCTGAGAATAATATTGTTAATTTTATCTCTGTGTTATTAAAATTATCTTTTGACTTTACGCTTTTTACCATTTTAGAATAAGATTTTTTATCAAAATTTGTGATAATTTGACTGATTCAATTTGATTGAGTTATTGTTAATTTGTTTTATTATATATACTCTGAGTTTATCCGACAAGATATTTTCTCCCTCTATGGGTACTGTTCACAATAAGTACTGCTCGTAAGGGTACTGGTCGTAAAGGTACTGGTGTGTTTTAATGATTTTATTTAGGCAAATATTTGGTTATTATTTGGCATTAAATTCATTGGTAAATTTTTAGAGTTAGCGGGATTTTACTAACATTATTTCTAACATGTTTTGTAAAAAATTGAAAGAATATTTAAAAATTTAAGGTTTTAGTGTCAATTCTAAGACAAATTTAATTAATTTCTTGATAATTTGCTATATTTTATTGACTTGTTTTTAAATTTAATTTTAAATTAAAATTATTTTTAATGACAGTTAGGTTAATAATTAGAGTTTTTACAATAATCAAGTGATTATTATTTAATTTTTATGATGACTTTGTAATGATATTGAATTTGACTAAATAATTTTTTCATATATTTTCTAAGAATATTGATGAACTTTTAAATATTGAAAATCTAAAGTTGAAACCAGCTAATTTTATCATGATGATATATTTGAAATTCTACTTGAAAATTATTTTAAAATATACTGAAATTTGTGATTTTGAAAGATATATCACGTTATAATTGCTATATAATTGGCTGAATCGATGAAGAATTATGATCAATCAATATATTTCATCTCTAGTTAGGTATTTGATAGTAAATGTGGTGAAATATTTGTAGAAAATATTGATTTTAGTGAATTTTGATCTTTTAGTGGGCTCTTACTACATGAATTTAGATACTAAATTATTTCAATGGATGGATGTTTGGTGTCTGTAACAATTAAATAAAATTCATATTTTGAAGAATTTTCTATGGATTTTAAGAGAATTGATATATTAAAGGGCTGATATATTAAAGTCGGTTGGATTTAGTGAAGGTTCAGTTAAGATGGTAATATATGATTTTTAAGGAGGTATTTAAAGGGGTAGAAATATTTGGTGAGGGATCGGTTAAGGTGAAAATGTTTGAAATCTCTATTTAAATCGACAATGTTCTTATTGGTAAAATATCAAATTTTAAAGGGAAATAGTCAGTATTTAGCTATGAATTCATAATAGTTCCTGTGAACTTTACAGTAATTTAGATTTATGTTTTAGAACCAGTTTTTTATTAATTATCCACTGTTTTATTAAGTTTTAGGGTTAATGATCAATTTACTTGGTTTTGACAATGAAATATTTGAAATCTTTAGAATTAATTAGAATTGATATCAAAGGTTATTTCTTTAAATTATTTTATTCATTATAGGGATATCAGTGAAGGATATTTATGATTTTAATTAGATTTCTAGAAATTAAATCGGTAAGGGTAAAATCTATTGAAGGAATATTGTTATCGGATGGATAAATCTTTCAATGATATTTTGCTAACTTACCTTTATTAAATATTATTTTAAATGACTAAAAAAGAGAAAATTAACCAATATTCAAAAATTGATCGCACAAAATATCCATGTTTTGGTAAAAGTTACTCAAACATCTTAACCTATATAACCATGTATTTCTCACAAAGATATATTACGCCCAATGATCATCTAATTAAATTAGAAGATAATTGTAACCCTATATTTCTAACTAATAAGCACCTTAATTGGTTAAATTATAACCAAATGATCATATTTCTATTATGACTCCTTTTTGTCTCGAACAAAGACAGAAATTTACTCCAAATGATAAAGACTTTCTACCAAAAATATCCATGAATATATGTTGTTATTAATAACCATGCATTTCTCACGAAGTTATATTAACTATTGTAATGAACATTAGATAAATAAATTACCTATGAAATACTAAATATTCATATCTTACCTTTTGCTAAATATTATTTTAAATGACTAAACATGACAAAGTTAACCAATAAATTAGTCGCTCGAAATAGGAATTCGGTAAGTTACATTCAAAATATTCAAATTATTCACGAATTTCTGATATCTATTATCATCCATTTCTCACAAAATTACCTAAGAATTTTTAACTAATATACATATGCCTTAATTAATATACCCTTGCGGCATGTTGAATGTGACCAGTACCCTTACGACAAATACACATAGGGGAGGGGGGACAGAATATTTTGTCGGATAAATTCAGACTATATATATATAAAATCTTACAATATGCTATGGTTTTTATTGATTAATTTGTTGTATATTGCATGTCAGATAATATTTATAAATTAACTAAAAAATACACAAAAATATTATATATTACCTAAGAATTCTGTTATGTTTCTAGTTAAATAATTGAAATAATTGGTATATGTATCAACTATATAAAAATCGTTATGAATGCAAGAATATTTTAATTAAATGGTACAACCTAAAACATGGATTTCTAACTAAATTGGTAAATTTTTCTGGAAATATTTTACTTAAGAAATTTCTATATTTAAAATAACCATGTACTTTTCACTAAATTGCCTAAAAATTTGCTATATGGTATTGTTAAATAAAATAATCATAATAATAAAATTAAAAATAATAATATTATGTCAGGGCATGAAAAAATAATATAATTGTATGACTAATAAATTTGCAATACAGTGCATAATTAACAAAGAATTTGCAATAAATGGACATGATTAAAAAAGACACTAGAAGATGATTATGGCAGTAATATCAGCGGAGAATCAATGGACAGAAGAAAAGCACCATTATGATTTATAATAATTGTAAATATAGTTGTATATATAATTGTATATATAATTGTAAATTTCCATATATATAAATAACACTATTTAAAAAATTAATACAAATATTAAAACTAAATGAATATGTTTTAATCAAAAAGTACTACAATAAAACAATAAATTTATAAAAACAAATTAAAACATTTATTTACGAAACAATAATAACCAATACTACTGTAACACATAATGTCAACTTTAAAATATTGGTTTAGGGTTTCTTTGGCTTTTCCAGCATCTTCATGGTTCTTGAGAAGATCTTTTTCCCATTTTGATGAACTCATGGGTGTATTTCATTCTGAATAATCTAAAATAATATCATATATTATAAATACCAAACCATTTTCTTCATCATATCATCAACATTTGGTAGTTGCGTTCGTGCCCAATACATTTAATTAGTAAGATGATTTCTTATTATTCAATGTTTGAAAATTTTCTACATTATAGTACCGTCATTATGTATGGTAATAATTCATTTGACTTTGATATTGTATTGATTTGTATTGAGAACTTACATGTATATAGTATGATATTCATTAATCAGTGTTGAACATCTTAACAATTGTGAACATTCTTCTCGTACCACTTAGAAAAAACAATTACGTGATCACACAGTAAATACAAAACCGAAACTTGATTTTCTTTACAAATTGAACAAGTTAAATACCTTTTCTTAACATCGTTCAGTTTTTCCGTTAGCTTATTTTCAATCAAATCGGCCTTTGCTATCCATTCATAAATCAATCTACTATATCGCGGTTTCAACCTTAAATACATTTAGCTCCAAAAGTATTCATTCAGTGAATCGTTGTTTACCACTGTTTTTTTAAATACATTAAATAACTAGATAACTTCAAAATGCATTTATCATAATTAAATAAATCAATCAAATATTCAATAGAGGAATATTTGAAAATTTTTAAAATATTTATAATTTCCTTATCAGTGTAAGTATCATGATTATTTATAAAATCTTCAAATGTGTTGTTAAAATATTTCAATGAACGCTTATCTTCGGAATAGGTTGGACTTAATTTTTCCTTATTTCTAGTAGGATTTCCTTGCTATAAATGACATATATAAAAAATATTGACAAAATAATAAAGTTACCAAATGTGTTTTGTGATTTACACATTCATATTCAACAGTTTTACTTGTAGAAAGCATCAGTAATAAATAAATTTCTTAATAAATAAATTACTTTTGCTTTTACATTTATAAAAATTGAGATAGCCAATTAAATTAGAATTTTCAAAAGGTAGAAATTGTAACCATGGTTGAACCTTCAAATGTCTAAGTAACATCATATTGTAAAACAATAATAATAATAAAATATTTTGTCGGATAGACTAGGAGTATATAATAATAATAATAATAATAATAATAATAATAATAATAATAATAATAATAATAATAATAATAATAATAATAATAATAATAATAATAATAATAATAATAATAATAATAATAATAATAATAATAATAATAATAATAATAATAATAAGAACTTTGAAAAAAAAACTCTTTGAAAATAATTCTTTGAAAATATTACTTTGAAAAATATTTGATGAAAATGTTCATGCAACTAATGAAAATGTTCCTGAAATAATAATGAAAATATTGAAAATCATGAAAATATTGAAAATTTAGAAAATTATGAAAATGTTAAAAATCCATGAAAATATTAATAATTATGAAAGACATGAAAATGTTGGAAAAGTTGTAAATTATGAAAATATTGAAAATTATTAAAATATTCATGCAAATGATGAAAATGCTGAAAAGCATGAAATGGACGTAGAAATTAGGTTTTATGAATATTTGCAAATTATAATAATAATAATAATAATAATAATAATAATGTACTTTGAAAATAAATAATAAGAAATTTGAAAATAATTTTGAAAATGATAATAATAATATTTTATAAATAAAATAAGAATTTTAAAGAAAATAATCATGAAAATATTGAAAATGTAGAAAATTATTAAAATCATCATGCAAATGATGAAAATGTTGAAAATCATGTAATTGACGTAGAAATTAAGTTTTATGAATATTTAAGTAAATAATAATAATGAAACTTCTAAATTAAAATAATAATTAAAACTTCGCAAATAATAATAAAAGTAATAAAAGTAATAATAATAATAATAATAATTTTGAAAATAACATCTTCGTGCGGGAGTTAATATCTTTCCCAATAATAATGATAAATTAAATTATTAAATTAAATAATTGATAATTAAAACAAAAACATATTATATAATCAACGATTTAAACAAAATTAAATTATTACGTAATCGATAATTAAAACAAAAATAATAATGATAATAATAATAATAATATTTTGAAAAATAATAATATGACCTTGAAAAAAATTTGACCTTGAAAAAAAATAATTTCAAAAATAATAATAAAATATTCAAATGACCTTGAAAATGGTCTTGGGAAAATGTTAATAACTTTGCCAATATTAATGATGATGATGATGACCACTATAGCTCATTCGAAGGGTCTTGCGCCACGCTTCAAAATAAGCTATCGATCGTTGAAATCAAATGAAGGGAACAAAAACCGTTGGCATGCCAAATAGTAGGGCACCGCTAGCACACTTAATAATATTTTTGAAAAATAATAATAAAATAATAATATTTTTAAAAAATAATAATATGACCTTGATGAGTCATCGCGATGAGTCATATGACCTTGGATGAGTCACACTACCTTGAGAATGACCTTGGTGAGTCATAGGATGACTCACGTGACCTTGATGAGCCATGGCCTTTGTTTCAATGAACTTGATGACTCATATGTCTTTGTTTAAAATTTGACCTTGAAAAAAATTTCTTACCCTTGGGGGAGGGGTGCTAGCGGTGCCTAATCTATCTACTAGTAATCTTAGCTATACCGGCCACCGGCGACCCCTCATAGCATTCAACGTGTTAAATATTTTAAAACATTGTAACGAATTTAATATTGAATTTATGAAAATTTATGAATTTTTCCAATCTAATTTGCAATTCTGTATTAGTTAATTATTTGTATATTAATTAATATTTTAAATTACTCTGAATTTTAATTATCTGATTGTTTGTATGCATTTATGTGTTTCAAATTTTATAAAAACAATCCATTCCCTTGAAAATAAGATTAATGACAAATTTACCAAATTTTTTCCAATTAAATGACGATGCATTTCATTTATTCAATGACTCGTTCAATGATTCATTTTTAATAATAAGTTTGAAAAAATATATCGATAATAAAGTGGATATTCTTGGTTCATTGTCATATGATTATAGAAAAAATCATGTAAGTTGTAGAATCTTTCTAATTTCGATGATTTATGTATCAGTTTTAGTTGTCTAAAACCTTGGAAGGGGTATTTTACTTGACAAAGTATCGTTCAACTATCACTCAAACTTGGAAATCAAACGATTCTTTTCAAACTTCTTTTATAACTAGAGATGCTCTGTTCAAGGATACTTCACATGGATTTATCTTGACATTTAACCACCAGTTAAAGTTGTGATTTTTTTTAATATTAAAATTTTAAAATAACTTTAATAGAAATCCGAAATTTGAATTGAATAATTTTTATGAAAGCAAAAGTTTTAATTGTGGTGTGGATATCGAATTGAAAAAATTACCAATTTTAGACATACATTCTGTTTATCGGTAAATTTTATCATTTATATTAACTAGTACAACGTGCGTAAATATTTATACAAATCATGTTAAATGTTATAATTAGTTAAAATAATAAAATTTGTTATTAAAATTTATTGGAATAATGATAATTTTTTTTAGCTACTTTTATAATCTATAATAATTTAGAACGGCATTTATAATTGAAATTATAATGAAAAAATAACAATTACATACGCCTGCGTAAATTATAAGCTTTTCATAAATATACTAGTATTTGGCTGGAGCCGGAAAATTGAGTTAGTTTAAATACGTCGAAAAAACTGTGAAAACTGCACCAAGTCGAATCAAAATCTATGATCAAACACCAAATTATACAAAATAAAGCATACAGCATATTGAGGATAAATAACACGTATAATTAAAATCAGTGCTCTTCAACCTTTCGCAGTCGTCGGAACCCTTCCAAAAACTTTCGCAGTCGTCGGAACCCTTCCAATAAAAATTTCCCCATGTATATGTGGGCATGTATATATGTATTCAATTGGGGTATCACAAAACCAAGGTAACTCCCGCATCCTATGATTATAAATTTATTTTTAGAAACTATATTCAAATTTCAAAGGATTATATATTGAAATTTAAAGAAAAAATCGAATTATTCTCAAATATTTTTGATAATTTATACTTTTCTTACATTTTTAGTAAATAAAAAAAATTTCAATGTCATTGTAGCATTTCATAAATTTTCAAGGCGTAAAATTTTACAACAGAAAATTTTCAATGTATAAAATATAAATTATTATATGTTTATTTATATTGAAAACTTTTTTTATAAGAAATCATAAAATTTTTCTTCGCGGAACCCATAATTTTTTATACGGAACCCAAGGGTTCCGCGGAACCCAGGTTGAAGAACACTGATTAAAATGATAAACACAAGTAAACACAAGATTTCTTGGTAGCACCATTAATTAAATTTTAAACAGTTAAATGATAATTTAAGACTTCCTGCGAATAATATATTTAATACAAATGAAAAAATTTTCGACTATAAAGTTAGTCCTTTCAGTTTATTGTCATCATAAAAACATTGATAAACATAGATCAGTGTTCTTCAACCTGGGTTCCGCGGAACCCTTGGGTTCCGTATAAAAAATTATGGGTTCCGCGAAGAAAAATTTTATGATTTCTTATAAAAAAAGTTTTCAATATAAATAAACATATAATAATTTATATTTTATACATTGAAAATTTTCTGTTGTAAAATTTTACGCCTTGAAAATTTATGAAATGCTACAATGACATTGAAATTTTTTTTATTTACTAAAAATGTAAGAAAAGTATAAATTATCAAAAATATTTGAGAATAATTCGATTTTTTCTTTAAATTTCAATATATAATCCTTTGAAATTTGAATATAGTTTCTAAAAATAAATTTATAATCATAGGATGCGGGAGTTACCTTGGTTTTGTGATACCCCAATTGAATACATATATACATGCCCACATATACATGGGGAAATTTTTATTGGAAGGGTTCCGACGACTGCGAAAGTTTTTGGAAGGGTTCCGACGACTGCGAAAGGTTGAAGAGCACTGACATAGATAATAAATTTTTCATTAGAGTCTTCGGGTTTATCAGCATTTTCCCCAATAATTGTATTGGCATAATGTGATGCATCATTAATCTTTTCATTTAAATGTTCTAAAAAATATATTTTAAATCATAAACAAAATTAAAACCATTGTCATTTTCAAAACGTTTGAAACATCAATGAGATCTTCATTTTCTGTGGTTTCAAACCAATCTCCAATAAAAAGATCTAAAACAACATTAATAAATTTAAATTAAAATAATAAAATTTACCAGGTTCAATTGTATTACATCGAAATAGTTCGGAATTAACTTGGTGAGTTTCGTAAATAATAATAAAAAATATTAAAAAAATAAAAATTTACCATTTTCTTCAAGAACAGCTAATAGATTATTGAGTTAGATCGCAAAATACGACCTTATTTTCAAAATACAGCCTTTAATTTTTCAAAATATTTCTTAACAATCACATAATAAATATTTAAATACATAGATACTTTAAACTTATAAATATAGTGGCCGCCGCTTATTATGATCACGGTTAATATTATCATTCAGCTAATGTTATCACTTTTACTAAGTTCCGCCCGCAAATTCCTTTTTATATTGAAAATTATCTGCTTATTTTTATCAGAATCTATTAAACAATTCGCTTATTGTTATCACTTTTTGAATTGAAAATATCAATTAAATCTCAATTAAAATCTTTACATTCGATGTTTCATTGAAAAAAATTATTGAAAAATCAAATCCTTGTCTGAGGTGAAGCTTAATTCATTAAATGCAATTGCATTTACGTTTACTTTCTGTTTAATTTAAAGTGTTATAAAATTTTAAAACTTTTTTCAACAAACCAAAATGTCCGAGAAACAAAAAAAAAGACTTAATACTGAAGGAAAATATTCAAATAATTGATAACTATGACAAGTTACCAAAGATGGGTCAACGAAATGAAGATGAAAGCAAAACAAAAAGCACACCCCGACTGCTTGTGAAATCAGAAATGATCTATGTTAGGGATATTTAAATAATTAATTTATAAATAAAACATACATTGTATTATAAGTAAAAGTGTAATAAGTATAAATGCTGGCACGCATAATTAGTATTATTATTTAATTAATTAATTCGCCATTTAAATCGGGTGTTTTAATAATACCAGATTTAGGCAATAATTTGTATTTGTAATAAAAATAAATATTTGTAGATTACTAACTGGTTATTATTAACATGGCGACCCTGGCAATGATCAATAAAATGATCCCAGATATTTACGATGGCAGCGTCGATGTAGACATTTTTATTGGAGAATGCAAGAGGTATTTCCAATTATGTGGACTAGAACAATCCAGTCAAAGTATGATGATCAAATGTTTAATCACAAGAGAGTTGTTGCCAATTTATGAAGCAATAGAAGAAAATGAAATTTGTTTTGAAGACAGATTGAAAAAGGCTTTCAAGAAACCAACGACGTTGATAGGGGATTTTCTAACCCTCTGTAATTATGAAAAGAACGATGATACTGCCCCAGTATATTTCGAAAAAATAGAAAAGATAGTTGACTAAGTTCTGAAGCACAAATGGGACAAGAAATAATTGATGTCATATTTTTTGGTCCATTGTATCAAAGACAAGGATACACAGAAAGAAATAAAGATGAGAGATGCGATGAGCGTCGACAAAAGAAAAGGAGTGATAAAGAAGGTTGATGATGTAAACATTGAAGTATCCGGAATTTCAGTTTTAAATAGAAGGAAGGAAACGTTTGTGAGTATTGTCAAGACAAGACAAGGATTTGCAGATAGACAGAACCAAAGCAGAAATTTTACAAATTCACAACGAAGTGAACACAGATATGATTCAGCACCGAGGATGAAAGCCGATAATTTCCAGAACAGATTCCAACAAAGAGAAATACCGGTTAGAAGCAGACCAGTTATTACATGTTGGAATTGTCAGGAGGTGGGTCATATGAGTAGAAAATATCGGAAACCAAGGGTTCAGAAATGCTTCCAATGTGGAAAAGAAGGGCACCAATCCAGGAGAGTGCAATCAGAGAGCACAGAATGCAGAGATGACATGTTTTGCGTGTAAAGATATTGGACACAACAGAAGAGAATGCCCATCAATATCGTGCTCACGAATCGGTAGAAGAGGAATCAGACAGAAGAAGATTCGCAGACGAGCGTTGACCACCGAGACGGACACAAGTAGCCGCGTTTCAGACTGATCAAGCCGAGAACGACGAAAAGATTTGATGTCAAGACGAAGACTACCCAAACCAAGAAGCTCAATCGTTGGGCGAGATGTTAGGGTGTATGCCAGTATAATTGTATAAGTAGATATAAATATATTAATAGTATTAATAGTAAAGTGAATAGTATAATTCCTATTGTAAATAATGTATATAATGTAGAAAATATTAATAATAACGTGAATAGTATAATTCCTTTCGTAGATTATTTAAATAAAGTAAATAATAAAATGTTGGATGAAAATAATGTAATTAGAAATAATTGTAGCAGTGGAATTGTAGGAAATATCGATATAGTTGAAAGAAATAATGAGCTAGAAACAAATTTTAAAAAAACGAATCAATGTGAAATAATAGAAAATGTAAAAAATAAAGTTGGTAAAAATAAAGTTACGGATATTCATGATGCAATTACTTTAAATATGCCGAATGAAAACAATTTTGAAAAAATAAAAATTGATGAAGATAATATAAAAGAATGCAAAAATAATTGTACTCAGATATTATCGATAGATGACGTAAAAAAATTTAGAATATATGATTTATGTACACAATGAAAAGGATAGAATATTTGATACATGTGACTGTAAAATACAATATAGAAGTGAAACATATTTGAACAAGGATCAGTATAATATTGTTTATGATAAAGTGGGTGGACGTCCAAGTGTAATGATAGGCATAAATAATTACTTTAAGAATTGTTTGTTGGATACAGGAACTAGAATGAATGTGATTGATAGTTCGATTATAAAGGAGATCGGAAATCCAGTTTTAAACGAACACGGGGACAAAATCTGGTGCGCAAATGGTAGTCCATTAAAAACATTCAGAAGAATCAAGTTTAGAATAAATATAGGAAGTAGAGAAGAAAATATTGTTTTTGTAGTAGTTGAAAATGCATCTCCATGGATAATTGGAGGAATCGATTTATTACGTAGGTTTGACATAAAACTAATGAAAATTATCGGAAATAACAGCGCAAATGCAACCAAATATAATAATATGGAAATATGCAACATTGAAGCCAAATTTGGGAAAAGAACGATCGATGAACTTCGATTTAAAAGAGCAATAGAATTAATAGGATTAAGGTGTGACATCAAACTTTATGGAGTAATAAAAAAA
>CAUHTR010007678.1:138987-151893 GCA_959609185.1 Schmidtea polychroa
TACAAATGTTTAGTACCTCATCGAGTCTCCAGAGTTTCATCATAGATTTATGGAAAATTCATGTCAAAACATCGCGCAAAGGAATTACTCGAGAATTAATGATTTATTTGACGATAATGATACAACAAACACAAAACAGAAGTACATACAATATACATACATCGACATCGAAAGATCAATAGTTCATTGCGAACGTTCGCTAGCAAAACTGTTACTCCAAAGCTGGATTATCACTTTTCCCATTCGGTATCAGCCAAAAGTTCTTCCAGATCGAAAAACTCCAACGCATTTTCTTCCCAGGTAACGCCAGCGGCTGATATGATGCGCCCTGGGGTTCCTGTCGTCAAATCGATTACCGGAGCGGTACTGTTGGCGTTATCCGGATCATTCGCCGTTTGTTTTCTCTCCTTAGCGGCTACTCGTTCTCGTTGTTTCTTCTTGCACTCGGCTCTCGATAGTTGCCGTCGCTTGGGTTTTGAGGCAATAAGTGTGCTCGGTTGCGCCGCAGATGTAGACGCGATGGGTGGTAACACCTTGCTGATTCCGGTGATAATCACATCAGTCGGCTTGGGTGAAAGGTCGGTTTCAACACACTCGCGACAAGGCTTCTTGGCTGGAGGTGATTGATCACGAGAGGTGTCGTGGTGTACAGGGAAGATGTTATCCGCTCCATGAATGGAAATGCGGACGATTTTTCGGGTGGTAGCCACCTGTAGATAGACTTTATGGAGAGCCTCCGATTGCTCTCTTATTAGGCTGCGTTGGGATCGGCTCTCGGAGATTTAGAGCATCGCGACAGTGTTTCGCTACGGTACAGTTTCTTTTGTACCTCCTTCATCTGTACTGGGCTAAACCATGTACCTTCCAGCTCGTCGATCTTTCTCTTATATCGACCGATCTGGGCTTGCAATTCCTTGATTATAGCATTCTTGTCTGCGCAAGAAAAGCAGGGTCTGAGAGTAGTCTTTGTACCTGGTAGCATTTCTGGTGACTGCAAAGAAGAAATAAAGCTAATCACAATAAGACTAGATTTACAAAGCCATCATTCCGACATAACTATTCGTCAACTGTCTCGAATTTCATACCGTTCGCTTATACGATTCAGACAAGAACAGAAAATAGGTCGGCGGACAAGAGAAATTCCCCCCAGACGATCGAGCTTTACCATTTTATGTAATTTGACAACAAAAACTGGTCGGTAACATAGGGCATCGCCTCAGTAGGTATAGTGATTTATTATCGAAAAAGAAGCTCTATAGTTATGTGAACATAATAATATTTAAAATGTTCTCGGAAACATTACAAATATATTTAAAAACTCGTTAGTTAGAAGGAAAATTAGTCTGGTTTGTCTCGTAAACTCCTTTTTCCCCTTTTTTAGAAAATTATTAGGCGCGTCCACTTCATGTGAGTATTATTATTAACACTATTAGTCATAATGAGTTACCTATCGCATGCGTCGTATGTCTGATTATGTCTGAAATGAGTATATGGCCTATGAGCTAGAACTGATTATCTTTTCATGCTGAAAATTATTTTCGAGCGTGTGCGGTTGTAGCGATAGCAGATGTCTAAGGCACAAAAATGAATCGAATGGAAAATATCATCTGTGTATGATTATACTTTACCGTGCCATCATCAGTGTATGAGTATGTGTGGTGTTGTTAATCTCTCTGCAAAGGAGTCAAATGCTGTTATCTCAGCAGATGATGTCATGCTATCGGGTTATGTTCGGCCAGTTGTCACTCTAATTCGCAGTCTACTCAAACTTGTGTTATCCTACTCTATGTAATTCAAATCGATCTGGCGTTTTCTCATTAAATTGGATTTTTCAGGTGCCATGTTCTCAGTATCAATTGGATGTTACGTTGTGCTGATTCTCGTTGAACATGAAAATTGAAATTATCTCGTGATTTACAACATTCTCGTTTCTCGTGTTTGAAATATTATTTTGTTGATGATCCTACCCAACTACTCAGAGGATATTTATCGTTTTTGTCTTGAAGATGGCTGTTAGAAATGAATTCAAAAGAACAAAAATTTATGCTCTGACCTACAAACAGGTATTTCGGGAATGCTCTTTTAATATAAATAAAAATTTGTATGCATGTTGTCTCATTTCTTAAATTGTATTTAACGATATTATCACATATCCTATGCAGTTATAATAATCCGAGAGTACATGCCCCAAAGACAGATTTACTACTACAAGCAAGATGTGAGTTAAAATTTCGAAATGGGAATTTAGAAAATAGTTTGAAAAAAGATGATGGTTGATCTGCTAATGAAAACAAAGGATCTAGATGTACTGTTGATGATAACAAGGAACTTTTCTGAGTAAGATGACTAACATTTGTGGAACCTTTATTGATGTCAATTTTGTGGTATCCTCAATCACTGTGTGAATTATGACTACCTCTTTACTTTCGAATTTGAATTCATTTTCCCCTTTTTCTCAACTATTCCTTGCAAATTTAAGACGCTCTTCAGCGACAGACCCGTGCGGAAGCCCCCACATTACGGCCCGAATCAGCTGCGTGATTGAAAGGTTTCATGTCCACCGGCTGAGCACCCGAAGACCCCTCACACCATGGCATGAAACTTCTCAACTCCACGTTTCTCATGAAAATTTTTATGATATCAAATAAAAATCAAAATCATACATAAATCATAAAAATCTCAGTTACTATTACTATTCAAATTTAAAACATCTTAAGCATTAGTATCATTAAAATTTATTAGATACTATATAATCGAAATTACGTCATTCATAAGCATATACCAAACGCATTCTTACCAAATTATTCCTAGAACGTTGATCTGAGGGCTGAGTTGAAAGATCGATTAGAATGTATTTCTTGAAATGTTATCTGGATTTGTCTCTATCGATTGATTATCCTTGAATGGTCTAATTGTCCGTGATGTGCTGATGGTTTACCTAAGAGCTAAGAGTTTTTGGATTTTAACATTACATAATGATTTTTTAAAATTTGCTTACCTAAGAGTTTTTGGATTTTAACATTAAGTGTATTGATTTTAGTGCCGGCTTATATACAAATTTTCCATGTATGCGGACCAATCAAAATTGAGTACCGCTTGATTTTTTAATTTAATTTAATTTTGCTTTTTTTAGTTGTTTAATAATAATAATTATTTTTCCTTATTTTTATTATATTTTTTATTTGTTTCTTTAATTTTCTCATTAACTACTGAATTTTATGTCATTTTATTCATTAATGTAATTTTCCTTATCTTAATTTCTTATTTTTATTCTTTGTTTTAATTCTTATGTCTTAATTTATTATTTCTTTTGTATCCTGATTCTGGTTTATTTTTAAATTTTTTGTTTATTTTTATTTATTTATAATCTTACTTAGCTTATTTTCTTAATTTCTTATTTCAACTCAGCCCAACAATAGTTTAATTCGTTGATTCTGCTCTTAACATTGTTTTTTAAATATGTTTGCTTGAATTTAATTGCCCTATGAATATTTACAAGCTTTGCCCCAAGTGACAGGTAACGTTTGAGAAGCCTACAATGAAAAACATGGCTCTTTGTGGCCCAATGCGCGAGAATCAGCTTCTCGACTTTTGACTTCGGTGGACACATCTTTTCAATAGCAAGCGGGAAATCATCCAAAATATCATGCAATCACTACGGAATATCAATATCAAATTCCATAGTATAAAATTCCATAGGGGTTTTGAAACATTGTTTTATTATACACAATAGGTTTACCCACTGTCCGTAGTTTTGAAACCAATAAAGCTGGACAATAGAAACCCATCGGATCAAATACAAATATCTTACCAATATATCCAAAGTTCCTCGCCGAGATGAGATGAATGAGAATTGACGACAATGGCTTGATTATTACACAAATATGAAATTTTATCAATATGGAAAGTTCCTAAAAATTCATGTCTAAGCATTTTTTTCAAATTCGATAGACTTGAACAGAACAACATCAATAAACTAAATAAAAACAAATTTTCCTACTCCATGAAAAATTTATCATAATTTCGTTATTCATTTATACCAAAGCTGTTCTATTTGCAGTAATTTGCACACCATTTTCAAATACTTCATACATGTAATAGTTCAGTAATAGCTTTTGAAACTTTATATGCAATCGTAAATTACCGTTTTGAGGCATTTGACTCTGATTCGAATCAAAATAAGGGACCATATCAGGGTGATATCATCACACAGTTTGCAGCTAAGAACCTCTAATAATAATAATAATAATAATAATAATAATAATAATAATAATAATAATAATAATAATAATAATAATAATCTAAATAAATCAAAAAGACTTGCTTTTAGTATTAGGTATTGTGTAAATAATTAAATTCGAAACAATTGTCACAAGTGACGATGCAAATGATTTTTTTCTAAATAATAATTAAATCGGTGGCTCTGTTAATAATGATGACGAGCCTAAAATAGAGATAGATTTAAAGGAGTCCCGAAAAAATATCAGAGTTAACTTGGATAACAAAAGCCTTGTTCAAATATCCCTTATAATTAAAATGATAAATAAATTAAATACTGAGATTGAAAAAATGGGGTCTGTAAAAATTTAATTTGCAATACTCATTCAGTTCGAGAAAGATAGGGAAATAGAAGATTACTTTTCTCAAATAGTGCCGTAGTCTTTTCCGATAACTGTCTTATTGATGAGCTAAGTTTAATTGTAGTCTTATTGACACGATTCTTATTTCAGTTTCTCCAAATGTCAGCTGAGCGTTAATGTTTTCTGACCAATGTTTTTGGTCTAAGATGCAAGCCCACTGAGCTAATATCAATAGCAGGATAATTTTTGCAATCTTTCTTGTGAAGTAAAACTCCATTAAAGCAAAGATTCTGTGTAGCAGCTGACGCCCGTTTGTAATAGGGCCAACGTTTTGTCTTCTTTCTTCGAATATTTGTTCAAGTGCTTTTATTTTTTGATTTGCCTTGTACAGATCCATCTTGGAGTTCCAAACTCAACTCTGATAATTCTTGGAGAGCATCACACATCAATCCTAGATCCATTAAAATCTTTGTAGATATAATTGTTTTTTTAAACTTTCATAAGTGCATTTATCATTTTTGCCCTTGGTAGGATCAACTATCGCTTCTTCAAAATGCTTCACCAGCGCTTCATAATTTTTCCATACGGCAAAAACTGAAAGGAAACTAGATGACACCCATCTAATGACCAGTAACTTGTCCAGTCGTCATTAGTGTAAGCGTCTTTAGAAGGTAAATCCGACTTCGTTATTTCGATTTATTCTGTTTCTTCTGTACTTGGTCTAATTTTTTTCTTAACCCGAGAGCAAGCCGAAAAGAAACTGGGGATATTTTTCATTTTCAAATTTGGATTAATTTGTTTAATTAATATTTTTATATAATTTTTAAAATATATTAATTAATTTACAACTCAATTTACAACGCCGATAACAGGAAACGATTATGAGTAATGACGTCATATTTTCTATGAGCGCGTTTTATATAATACCACAGAGAAAGCACAGAGTTCGCTGGCATAGTCAGCCGCATACATTAGATCAGGGGTGGCCAACCTTTTTGGTAAAAGGGTCATTACAATATTTTTGAATAATGCGGCGGGCCGCAGGTTTGAAAGGCGTAAATTTTTAACTAATGCTTCTGTGCTAATTCCAACTAAGGAACAGGAGAAGCGCAGTAATAGCCCGTAGTGGGGTCTGAGACAACCGCTAAAAAAACAATAAAGCATTTGCGTGCATGTTAAATAAATTATATGAAATAAACAAAGTTTGCACGATTATTAATTATCTGGAAGCAATATGATATATGCACCGTAAATTGACGATCAACAAAAGTAACACAGTTATTAAATTATGCAATTTACCTTTTTAATTTATTGGTTAGGTTTCGTTTTTTTGATAAAAATTTTTATAGTTTGTATTGTAATTATTAACTATATATTCTTTGTGTTGCATTTATTACATTTTTTGTATTATATCGTATTTTAAAAAGTTTTTATTATATTTTCAAAATATTAAAGCATGCGGGCCGCCGGTTGGCCACTCCTGCATTAGATAGTTCGACCAGCAGAGGTTTACTGGGCGCCATTTGTAATTGATATATTTGCATCTTTTATAATACGACAAAAAACACAAAAAATGTAAATTTTGCAAATTATATTTTAAATCATAACGAAAATAAGGTGCCGTTCTGGCAGAAAATAAGCACTGATTACATAAAATTCACACATAAGCAGGAAAACAATAACTTTCTGATTTTTTTGTAACGTTAAGGTTTTCATGCTTTTCCAAAAATGAAAATTAAAAATCATAGCTACAGTTGCTTTGTCGTTCAGATTGTTAATTTGTCTTGATTTCCAAATATTTTTATGACAATTTTTATTTTTAAGAATCTACTATTTATTATTATAATTATGCGAGAAAATTCTGCGACACTGTTGCGTGACAGTGTCGAACGTCGAAATTGTTGGGAAATAGTTGTTGTCGATGTATATTACGTTGCGGTAATTTAGATCAGTATATTGATGTCTGTTTTTAATTAAATAAACAGTGTGCTTCTTATCTCATATCTTTTGGCGAACAATCAACAATTTGAAGTATAATATTTATAAAACAGTCTTAAATGAATTTCAACAAAAATCTTTTTCCAAAAAATAATTATAATTCAATATATTTAACAGATTTCAAAATACTTATGCTGGAATCAATTTTGCCGTTGATGCCTTTGGAAAGCAACCTTTGTTCACTAAGTTTGACTATTCTATAGGATTTAAAACAGATATTATTTCAATGTTTGGAACAATGACTAATAAAACAAATAACTTTTGTCTTTCAATAGTTAACAAAATAAGTTCTCAATTTCAATGGGGAATACAGGTTTTCTTGATTCATAATTAATAAATTTTGGTTATAAATGATATAATATATATAATAAACACTTTAATCTGATGTATGATCGTTCATTTTTTAATACTGTTGTTAATTTATCAAAATATAGTTAGCTAAATATTTACGTAATTAATCTAAGATTAAAAATGATGGTTGCTATTATTATCTAAATACATATTTTTCTATGTAACAATGTATGACCAACACTTTCTAAAGATGTAAAATGAAAATTAATTAATTATTAGGTAAGTTTTCTCGAATAAATGTCATAAAAAACGAAAAACAAAGGATAGCAAATTGATGTACTGAAGAGGAGAGCTAAAAACAGCAATTAAACTTCAACAAAGTCATACACAAAAACGGATAATCCAAAAATACAGAAAAGACATATTTTTATCTGAATATTCCATTCATCAGTGACATACACGGCTTTAAGATCCTGAAAACTTTAACAAACTGGCCTTCAAATTCGTATAATACATATTACTTGAACTTTGAAGGAAGCACTGGCAAACAACACATAAAAGGAAAACATGTACACAATCGAAAACAGCCAGACACTGAAGAAAATATGCTTCCGGAAAACCGTTATCTACTGCATCACTTTGCAATGTATGCAAAATATTAGTAACCATCTATAGCAGACCATCCGGTGTACCCCCTCCCACCCCTTCGAAACTTTTTTAGAGAGCTACAGGATATTTCCCATTGCTCCAGAGAGTTTCAGTATGTATTTTATCTATAGTAAGGGGGTATTTTGGTCTCTGGATTTTTCGATAGAAAAAGCCATTGCTCCTGAGGGCTACGGTATATCTTTTCACACTATAGTCAAGAAGTCTCTTTGAACCCAAGGATTTTTTCTACACAAATTTCGACTGTCATTAAAAGCCAAAGTATATAAAGGTTCCAGGATTTTTTGTAAATAGAATCCGACTTTGGTAAGTTATTTAGAAGAAATTGCGGTACTAATTTTAAATTTTGTAAATTAAAGTAAATTAATGTAATATTTAAAAATAAGTAAATTAATATTTTTTAATTAAAGTTGATTAGTGTAATAATTTAAAATTTATGGTCAGATATTTTGAAAAACCTATGTCCTCTGAGAATATAAAAAATGGTAAAGAATTTTTAAAGCAAAGTTTTATGAAATAAATTTTTGCGAATATTAATTTTAATAATAATAATAATAATAATAATAATAATAATAATAATAATAATAATAATAATAATAATAATAATAATAATAATAATAATAATAATTCAACCAAGTACTTACAACTCGGTACCAACAAACACATAAAAATAAGAACAATGAAAGACAAAATATTAAGTTTATTCTTCATCACAAAATTGCTTTTAATAAACTAAAAGAAAAGGAAATTAGAATCAAAAGAAAAAAATTATACAACCATCGAAGACCTCAAGTACCACAAATGAATTCAACCTAAGTAGGTGGTTAATAGCCTTCTGAAGCAGACTATTTAATTCTTAATATATCTTCACTCTTATCCATCTTCTTCTCATCAATAACATTTCAATACTACTACTCAGTGTATTTTTCCTTTTCATTTGGCAAATATACCTTCCGTAGTACCATAATCCATTAATGAATAATTCTAACACATATCTCAATGACGATTTTTACCCTATTGAGTTTATTAATTTATCATTTTTTCATAGAGTAACCTGTCCAATGAATAATTCTGCTTCCTTTTCTTACTACAATGAAGATTCTTACGGCCTGTGAAAATTATTTTCATTGTTAATTTTATCTCGATTTCCTTGTTTAAAGAATAATTATCCTTCCATTTAACGTTATGGTGATAATAGTAGATGGATTGGTCACCACTGGATCAGGTCACCGCTGGCTCACATACTCCCCTCCCCCGGTGGTAAAAAATTTTTCATCATTTTTAAGAACAAAGACAATGAGTCACCCGATGAATCATCAATAAATAATTATTTTTCAAAATATTATTAATTGAGCCAGTGGTGACCTACTTTTTGTCACCCCAAAAGTTAATGTTCCTATCATTCGATTTCATTGCATTTCGAATTTTGAAAACTTGTAATGTTTTCATTGTGGGTGAGGACTTTATGTTGAGCCATTGAAAGAATTAAAATTTTTATAAAGTTTTCTTATTTTTATTTAAGTTTTATTTACTTTAGTTTGCAGTGAGAATGCAACCATATATTTGATTGAAATAATAAAACTTTGAAAATAATAATAATAATAATAATAATAATAATAATAATAATAATAATAATAATAATAATAATAATAATAATAATATTAATAATAATATTAATAATAATAATCATAATAATAATAATAATAATAATAATAATAATAATAATAATAATAATAATAATAATAATAATAATAATAATAATAGTAATAATGATAATAATAATATTATTAATAATAATTCTTTCTGTCTAACACAAATCAGAAAAGTTTCTTTATTAACATTAGAAAAATCCCACACAATTGTCATCATTTTATCTGTGAAGTCATCATAAGATTGTTGTCTTTGTTTTTTGTCACTGATTTATCGTATATTGAATTCAAAACATTGGATAATTGTTCAACACTTTTGCTAGTAAACATTCGAATTGTGTTTATCCTTTTAAGAGCTCGAATAAATAGAATATCATATTCCATCTTTTCGGCAGTTTCATATTCTGCTTTATTATTCCTTGACATGAAACGACGAACAAAACCACTAGTGGCATTTGACCGAAATTCTATGGTTTGACTTGTAAATTTAAACGAAGTTCCAGCATCATATATAGCACTATCTTTTGCAGCAATTATTCTGTCGATACTTGGTCCAATAGAAGGGTGTTAATATTCGCCAGATGATCTAATAACATTTTCATTTTCCATATTTAACTAAAGCCGAAAATTCAAAATATTCACATAAATAATATCTTTTAAACAAAACATTCCAAGATCTCTTTCAGAATACAAATCAATTACTAGAATACAAATTAACACATTGACGGACAGTAGAAACAAGTGAAGTTCGAAAATTTATACCATATGTTTTTGTAATTTTTAGAATATTAGAAGTATAGTTTTACTCTTTCTGCTTAAATAAACTTAATTTTGATTAATTTAGCACCTTTAATAAGGTAATTTAAAAATGTAAATGACAGGTTTAATGGCTCAAATAAGCAATTTTTTTGTGTGCAACAACCGTTTCGTTTTTGACGGCTATTGCCGGCATGTCACAGATTCTGAACAAAATACATTCACTCAACCAACGTCTGCTTTAGATGATATCATTGAAGACTATTCACCTGGGTCCCCTTCATTAAATGAAATGCAACAGGGAAAAGTGGGGACTATTGAATTGGCGAAACAGGCAGGACGGATAATGGAGATATTGCAGCGAAACAGAATGAAAAGTGGCAAGGGCTTGGTCGAGTATGGCGATGGTGGGAGGAGAATCCACCATGATGTATCCAGAAAGGTGCGTGGTGCGGCGGCCTATACCATAGCAAGATGGGTGTGTGAGGGGTATTGGAGAGGCAAAAAGAAAGGTTCCCCTGAAGTAATTGGGTGTTGATCCGCTAGTAGGGATCAAGGAGGGGGAAATGTTTCTGCCGATTCGGCATAGTTTTCTATCGCGTCTGTGCGCGCGGTCTGGTTAGACCGAATATTGTTGGTGTGCGCACACAGACGCGAGCAATGGATTGAGATTGTAGGTAATTGTTAATTGTGTGTTTTTTTGTGAATTGATTGTTATTTTGATTTTAATTAGAAATTCGAGATTTTTTTGATTGTTTTGTTTTAAAAAAGGAAACTTCGAGAAGTTGGGTTTCGTTTTGTTTCAAGAAAATTGGTTCCTTTGTAAAAATGGCTTCGGGTGTCAAATGTGATCCTTCAGTTGAAGAAGGAGATTTCGATTATAAATGTATTAAAGCTTATGATGTTCCAAACCAAGATCTTATTTCTTATTTCGATGAAACCAGTGAATTCATTGAAAATGGCAGAAAATTTAGTGGAATATCAAGAATTGGTCCAAACGATGCGATTGAGACAATTAAGGAAAAGTCAGTTATATGTCCAAATGATGGAGTCAGGAAACAATTAAAGATATATTTCAACGTAAATTGTAGTGGTGATTACAAAAGTGATGAGTACAAACAATTTATCCGCTTATTTTCTCCAGATGAAATCAACAAATGCGCAAATACAGTTTCTCAAGCTCTATTTAATTTATCAGCATCTTCAAAAGATCTAGTTCAATTCAAATGTAGAAAGTGTCGATTTTTATTATTCGACAATTCAAGTGTTGTTGAGCACAGTAAGATGAAAGCTTCAAAAGCGATAAATGAAACCACGGTTTGCAATGAGGAAATACTTATCGAAGCTCTTCCTTGGATTGATAGTAGCAATGCGGACGGTGAAATGAAAATGACGGTGTTAAAGAATAAAATTTTGATAATGAGTTATTCTGAGCTTAAACATGGTAGCAGAGCGTGGTTCCGGCTAGCCAGCCGGAACAAGGTAATTGACAATTGTTGTGTGTGCTTTTTGTGTTTTTTCATAACTCATATTGAATTTTGTAAAAATTTAAATTTTGAAGTGGTTAATTTTTTATTTGTATGCAATTTTTTATGGGTTTTTGAAACATTTCCTTTAGGGCCTGCCCTCCCTAACCCCATTAGAGGTGGATTAGCGGGGGTATTTGTCAAAATAATAACAGGGAAGACAATTACTCTCGAAGTTGAATCTAGTGACACGATAGAAAATGTTAAAGCGAAAATACAAGATAAAGAAGGTAGTCAACCTGACCAGCAACGATTAATTTGCGCGGGGAAACAATTAGAAGATGGGCGAACATTATCTGATTATAATATTCAAAAGGAGTCTACTTTGCGTTTAGTTTTGCGATTGAGGGGTGGAATGCAAATATTCGTGAAGACATTGACTGGAAAAACAATAACTTTGGAAGTAGAATCAAGTGATACTATTGAAAATGTAAAGGCTAAAATTCAAGAAAAAGAAGGGATACCCCCAGGGCGACAAAGACTTAATTTTGCCGGGAAAGTATTAAAAGATGGCCTAACGTCATTAGATTATAACGTTAGGAAAGAAGCCACGGTACATCTGGTTTTGGGTCTGGCAGGGGGAAGTCCAGTATCAGATGCGGAGTTCGAGGCAGGTTACAAGAGACGAACCGGGTGGAAGATTTCGTTAGGGCGTCTACGTAACCGGGCCTTAGGAGATGGATCGGACCCTGGGGAAGATCAAAGGAGAATGGAGGCATACGAAGATAAGTATGAGGAAGTCATAAACGAATTGGAGGAGCTGAGGAATAATGCTCGGGAGTTAGGGCGGGAGAAAGAACAAAAGGAAATTGAAGCAGATCTGAAACGGTTAGAAGCGGATTTCAGCAGAATCGGTGATCTGGTCCTCACGCAGAAGGAAGAGAGTTTTAGAGTAGAGTCGCGGAAGGGCACAGAAAAATCATTTAGGAGCGAAGAGCCCAATGAGAAACAGAAGTGCATAATGGGTTTGAAACCCTTGCAGTTGCAGGTATTTAATGGAAAGGTAATAGAATATCCTGGATGGAGGGCAATTGTGAGAGCCTGCATCGAGGACACGGATGAGCCGAGTGAGAGAAAGTACTTGTACCTGAGACAGTACTTGGAAGGGAAGCCGCTGCAATTAATTACCTATATTGGATATGGCTCGCAGGCTTTCGAGGCGGCGATGAAATTACTTGACGAAAGGTATGGGGGGCCAGAAAGATCCTATTCCATGATGCTGGATGCGGTGCAGAGGTTCTTCCCAGTGAGGCTCAACGTCTTGGAGGACCTAGAGCGGTTTGAAGAGCTGCTAGGAAACCTCATCCTGAATTTCAAGGATCAGAAGAGGGAAGGCGAGTTGAACAACGGAATGTTGTATCACCAACTGCTGAAGAAGCTGCCAGAGACCATGCTGATTCAGTGATTCAGATCCGATGACCATGCTAAACATTTTTAGTA